>JARFYF010000052.1:120141480-120156426 GCA_030265395.1 Rhina ancylostomus | reverse complement strand
ACCTGAGCCCCATCAGGGGCCTAGCATAAGTACCTGTGTTTCTCTGGCACTAGTTGCCAGAGTATTGGTCTACCTTTCGGTATACTTTGGTTCCAGTTGCTTAGTGGTTTACTCTAGAGCAGTCCTGTGTTCTTTATTCCTTTGTGTTGGGATTCCTCTTTAGATCTCTGAGGCAAGATTCCTTCCAGTTGCTGCCAATGTTTGTCCTGAGGAAATATCCTGACTCCAGTCTTGTATCAGTGTGCCGCATTTGGGTTCTCTGAGTTTGCTCTCGATCAACATTGTGACAATCAGAAATCTGTGGAATCAGTGAAAGCATGGGAAACTGATATATGGATTCAACTTCATCTCAGTGATCCTAACAGGTAGGATTTTTTTTTAAAGTAGTCTGACCTGATGTGAAGACATAATTTTAGTGTCTTAAGTGACTTAGTGGTAACCTCAAGTTTGTTTGTTGCCTTCAAAGGTAAAAATAAGGCACCCTTACTGGATATACATACATCACTTTAACCCAAATATTTATGGCTTCAGAGACCCACAATTAAAAAGGCCCTTCTTTTGCGAGAACTGAAAATCTGGTGTTTTGCCTCAACTTATATCAGGAACAGAGGCTTGCAAGAGGTTATTTGTTTTCAATATGACCTCTCTGAGATCACTTTTCAAACATGCCACTAAAAAAAGATACTGTGCACAGGATGTGAAGAGCAAATGTAGTCTTTTGATGAAATCAGGGCTGGGGGGCAGATGATAATTACACAACTGCACTGTAGGTTAATTCAGTCATCTTAAAGCTAAATTAGTTTTTTCTTAAGATCCAATGTTCACATTCTAACTGGATGCAGATCAAAATGCCAATAGTTATCTTCAATGCCAGTTAATAAAGTGAGTATTCCATTTGCATTTAAAGTAACTTTCATGTCAATATTTATAGAGAATAACAACCTCTGATTACCTGTCACATTGGCCCAGACTTTTCTGGGTTCTGGGAATGGTTCCCACAGAAGATCCAGCAAGTTAGGACATTGATGGATGTGTATCCGAATGCAGAAGTCTGAGCTTGCTGACAGATTTTTGCAGATTAACCTGTTGCTCTGCTCTGCTTCTGGACTTCATGTTTAATCTGGGAATCTGTCTGCAGTGCAGCATCTCCAAGACTATTCCTTTTACTGAAAGTTACTGTTCTAAGGAAGAATAAGGCAAGCTAAAATTTTTTGAATTATTTGTGATTCAGTCATGTTCAAACTTTGAAGTGTTGTCAGATCTGGTGTTATATTTTATAGCTTTTAGATAAAAATAACTACTAAAATTGTTTATTTTAATAAATTGGTAAATTAGTTTATTATTGTCATGTGTATTGAGGTATAGTGAAAACTTGTCTTGCACACCATTCATGCAGATCAATTCATTATAACAGTGCATTGAGGTAGTACAAGGTAATAGCATTTTGATGCTCCAGAAGCACTGAGAAAGCTTGATAATTTTGACAAATGGCAAAGTGGGAATATTGCTTTGCCGTCTGTCAGAGGTTTTCTTAGCAGGTTTGTGGGCCACTGTGTGACTTGATTATATCACATGAGGCCTTGACTCTGTGCAGGAGCCCACTAATCAGGACCAGTCAGCTTTTATCCACCAAGTTCTTTCTCAAGGATACACAATGCAAGGATACACATAATATAATTGTTTATCTCACTGAGTGCTGGATTGAGCTGCACTGAGCAAAAAGTGGGCCTATTTGATTATAGCCACTCACTGTTGTTTCCTTCAAAGGGCTTTTGATTATTTTCAGTATTAATTATGTATATATTTACAAAGATAGCAAATTAAAATGAATAAAGAAGCTGAACTTTTGTCTCTTTATTTTTGCTATTCTCTCTTCTATCTTTATCCCTCTCTCATTTCAAAAGTGTTTGAGACTAGAACAAATGTACAGTTGAAAGTGATCATCAATCACGTTACATTACTGTCAACAAGGCACAAAATGAGAAAATTGTTTGGCTTTGTCATTCAAACTAAGTTACCTTAAAAGCTAAAAGGCACATTTTCTTTGTTTTGTGGACTTGTAGAGTCGTTTGTCTGGCATATGTTTCGGTGGGTCTTTGCTTCTCTGAATCAGATTTATATTCACTGATACATGTTGTGAAATTCTTTGTTTTGCAGCAGCAGTACAGTGAAAGACATAAAAATTACCAGAAGTCACAAAAACAAATAGTGCAAAAGAGGAATAACGAGATAGTGTTCATGGACCATTTAGAAATCTGATGGCAGAGGGGAAGAAGCTGTTCATAAAATATTGTGTGGGTCTTCAGGCTCCTGTGCCTCCTTCCTGATGGTAATAACACAAAGAGGGCCTGCCGCAGATGCTGAGCTTCCTTAATGGTGGATGTTGCCTTCTTGAGGCACTGTCTCTTGAAGATGAACTCGATGGCAGGGAGCGTTGTGTCCGTGATGGAGCTGGCTGAGTCTACAACCCTCTGCAGCCTCTTGAATCCTGTGCATTGGAACCTCCATACCAGGCGGTGATGCAACCAGTCAGAATGCTCTCCACCATATATCTGTAGAAATTTGCAAGCGTCTTTGGTGACATATCAAATCTCCTCAAACTCCTAACAAAGTAGAGCTGCTGGAGTGCCGCCTTTGTGATTGCATCAATGTGATAAATTTATAAATGGCTGATTTAGTTGTTCTTTCTCACCTTAATACACTTCCTGTATTTGTAGAATATGTGGAGTATAGCAATCACTTCTGGACACGATTTCTCAGAAAAGATATATTAAGAATACTGATAGTACAGTAGGGATTGGCCTTGGTAATATCAGGATTTAAGGGTTAAAATATAAGGAAATTGCATAAATGTTGGTCTAGGAATTCTTTCAGGTAGTGTAATATTTTTAGGTGTAATAAAAAAAAAATGTTTTAACAGTTGAGGGTCTGTTGTATGCTACCACTTGCAATGCCTTGTGTGGGTAGTTGAGATCACACAGAGGTTTTGGGAAAAGGATTGGTGGTAGGAGGGGAATAATCAATGAAGAAGTATTGTCGAAAGGTTAGGAGGAGATTAGGAATGGAAGAGCAGGGTCCTGGAGAGTGGGCAGGAGATTCCATGAAGAAAATGATTTGGGTGCTGGTTTGCAGGGGTGCAAGTTTGCAGACTTGATCAAGTGACTGCTCAGACTTAACTTGGGGCACTATGGAGCTAATTAAAGAAGAGTTCTGGGAGATATCCTTGAGGAGGTTGGGGGGTATTAGGGCATCAGCATTGTGTGGTGATTCAGGGCACCATTAATAATGGTAAGTCAAAATGGAACCTAAGAGGCTGGAAGAACACTCAGCAGTGGCCCAAGTTGGTTCAAGTCCTTGATACATGACATTGAAATTCAGAATTGTTTCAATATTCAAAATTCTGTCATTCACAAAATTGTATGTCCAGTAGAACTTCACTCAAGTCAAATCATGAGTTCACCATTTGACACTTCTGAGCATGCTCAGTTGCCTCCTTGCTAATGCATGCCTTTCCAGATTGAAAATCCAAACCACACTCCTGCTAAAAAAAGGTTTTTAAATGCTCTTTCATGTACTACCTAAACACATTGGGCTAAACAATAGAATGGCTAGGCTATAAAATGCTTATATAGGAAGATACGGTCTCATGGACAAAGTGGCCAAATGAAATTTCAAGAATGTGTAGAAGTTATTTCATCTTTGCTTCTATGTGCAGTGATATTGTGAACAGAATTTTTAAATAGTCTAGTCGTTTCTAGCAATGTTATAAAACTATCCTTTTTGGATTGCTACTTTGCCAAAAAGAATGGCCAGAGGAAATCAGTCTCTTGTACTTGTGACTTAGCTGGTGCATAATGAAGGAATAAATTTACCCATTAGAACAAGGCAGACAGAACAAGGGAAGAAGCATTAATGACTTGGGGAATAAAAGACAAAGATGTGCCCCTGCACACATGAAAGCTGTATAAAATCAAAAGAAATGCACAGCTACATTTGTAAAATATGGATGGTAGGCAAGAAAGCCTGACCACTGCACTCAGAATCTAATTAAGGAGCAGACCTAAAGAGGAATAGGAGCAAAGAGAAATCACTAATTCCATTGCTCAGCTTATTAAGAGCAGATTTTATTACAGTTGCATCTTTGCTAAAGACTTAGACATAATATTAGACAGAGAACTGCTCTATACTGCCACAGTTTTGCTGTGGTTTAGGTTCTTGGCACACTGAGATCAGTGGCTGATGCATCATCATGTGGACTCCATAATTCAGGAACATAATTCCCCTTTAACGATGGAGTGAAAGTCTTATTTGTAGTAACGTTCAGTTTAAATTGAGGGTGAATTAAAATAAATAACATTAGTATGATAGGTTCCTGTTATTGTAACTCTAGCAGCAAGCAACTTCTTAGTTATTTCTCACTGCAGATCCCCAGTAGTTCTACTGGAAGAGGAAGGGAAGGCAGTCTCATGATTCCACACAACACACAAAAATTGAGTTCAACATATCAGCAATGCTTAATCATTCCCCTAAGTCATACTGAGACTATTTTAAGTGCATGCAGAATATGCTCTATTATGCTAAGTGACATGCATCATAAATATTGTTATTTTGATTTCCATGTGGCCAAAGTATGGATTTTTCTGGGATTTGTTATTGAACTATAAAAGCAAGTTGGGTTTCCAAGTCCTGGGACACCAGAAAGATCCTAGATACAATCCTTGATTAGTGATCAATTATCTGATGGCAGTTGCTTATTTACAGAATTAACCAGGTAGCTTTTCTGTTCCCAGTCATTGTGAAATGACCCACAGTGCCGCATACACTTGAATGGGGAGTGCATGGATCCAGTTGGGACCCATTACCATGATGGTTAAATATCAATGCCCCTTGACTGACACCTGAAAATGGCAAGAGAAAAAGAAGGCTGCAGATCATTGTGCAAATATCTTTCAGGCTGATCTGCTAACTTCAAGCGGGACATTTAAAAAAAGGAGAAAATAAAACAGGACTTTGCTTTTCAGGACTCAAATTGTACATTAATCAAGACAACACACCTTCTTGGAAAGAGTGAACATGAATATATTTCAGCAAAAAATACTGAATTAATTTTGAAACAAGGATGTTGACTTTCTAAGAGAGTTCTACCATGACAAGGGACAAGGGGGACCTCCATGGAATTTCTGGGCCTTTTGCTTAATTATGGAAATACAGCACTTCTACCTACCAAGAACAGACAAATAATCTCATTCAAATGATTAACTTGAATACATTGTCTGTGTACTCAGAATTAATTAACAATAGTTTGCTGCCAACATCAATAAATGTACGAAATTTCAGAAAAAAATAATAGTTTGTTATAATCATGTGAAATTCTCGCAGCTTGTTTCCTCTTGGGAAGGAGAAACTATTAATAATTCAACAGCTTTCAAAAGCATTGGTGGCAAAACTAGCTAGATTCATGTACCAACAACTTCATAAATGCTTAACTTCTCCACCAAATGTCTGGTTGGTGGTCATTAAGATGATTAGATTTATAACTACCTTCAAAGTATTCCTGATTTAAGTGAATTTCTGTATATGTCATCAGAAAATTGTTCTTCATTCCTTGCTATTGGCCATGATAATGATGCTCTGCTGTTTCTAGGCAACTTTTTCATTCTGTTCGCTTATTATGCAGCATTGAAATCCACTGTACCTAAAACATATCAGTCAACTTAAAGGAAAAATTTAATGCAGGAGAAAGTACAAGGAACTATTTGTTCCTTAATCCTACAACAGTTATCTTGTACTAGAATAAGTAAGTAAAGGGATGATAGATACTTACCCTTATTTTATTACCAAAAGATTAGCATGGGGAAGTACACATTATACTTCCTGTTAGGAGCACATGGATTAGAAATATTTAGGGACACAAATAATGTATATCAACTTCATTGACCTTGATACTTTTGAAGAAAACTTTAATGCTAAATTGTCTTTAATAAATTAATGAAATAATATATGGATGTAATTACAAGCTCTGCAGTTTTGAACATTATAGAGGTGACAGTTGAACTTCTTGCCTATCGGATGTCCACATTGCTGAATTATGGAGGTCATTTAGAAATTAGAAGTAAATCTCAAAGTCAGGGAGATTCACACCACACTGTGGGAAGACAAATGGAACAAATATTGGAGTTTCTTGAATAAACAGGATAATTTTGTTCAAGAGACAAACAATTATGTTTCTGGGGTGGACTGTAAACTGAGGAACATGATCAACACTGAGGCCAGTGCAAGCCAATAGACAAGTTTTGTGTCCTGAATATTTCTATTCTCGGTGTTTCCAATTCAAGAATATGTGTGTTCATGTAATACCACTCTTTTAGTCAGTATGAAGACACAAGAAGGCCATAATGTAAGGACATACAACAAAATGAGTCAGTCAGTGGTGCTTGTCACAGTTTAGGAAAAGATTCTGATGCTTGAATGGAAAACATTCCCAGAGCGGCTCCAGTTTGACATGTCATTTGGACACAGTATAATTCTTGGCTTGTATGTGGGCCTCAGATTGGACAGTCTGGCATGTCTCGACCCGTCTATATCAGCCTTGATATGGCTTCTCCAGACTAGGTAGGTATGGACAGCATTTTCCACATCGGATTCTACATTCTGCTTCCACCTTATAAATTACATCTATAAGTGAGAGGAGCAGGAGTGGATCATCCAATCTTTTCAGCCTGCTCTTCAATTCCTTGAAACCTTGCCTGACCTTGTCACTATGTCTGAACTTTGGCTTTACTCCACATTATGGATAGATCATGAGTTGGCCACACTGCACAGCCTTTGGCAGTCAGTCTTGAGGGAAACATGTAATGTGTTCCAGCCAGGGAACCTCTATTAGCTATGATCACAATGTGATTATAGGTAATGGACTATGTAAAATGAACTCAGTACTATTTCTCACTATCATCTTCCAGTTGATATTCCTGAAAAAAATGTGACTTATGCACTTCAGTGAGAGACAAAGTCATCGTCCAGTTCCCTGCTGGGAAGTTGATGAGAACAGTAAATTGTAGTTGAATCACCAGCAGTAGTAAAAATGTCAGTTTGTAGTACACAACCTAAACACCAAAGGCTACATTTTTCTTATAAAAAGGTCAAATGTCTTCTCTTGTGAGCTCTGAGTTCATTGCTAGATATGAATTAAAAGCGATAATTCATGACCCAATGACGGCAGAAATGTTTGTTGTGATTTATTGGAATTTCATAGGAAATTCAGATTGAGAGCCAATGTTATTTCATCCAGACCTTATAGATGCTACAGGAAAGATAACATTGACATCATCTGTAGCAAGCACACTGTGCAGGATGGTAATGTGTCACCTCTTATGATCTGATTATTCTTTGTTGTTGGGATCTATTATCAGAGCTCACCATGCTACTACCCACTCCCATGATCATTGAGTGTCTCTCTCCTTTAGGAAGTTCCAGACATTAGTGGGGTGTTCCCCTTGCCACAGCTTATCTTAAAGCACTCACATTTTACATCAAATTACGGTCATTCATTTTGAGTGCAGGCTGTCCTTCCTCAGGACGTGGTCACTGTTCTGATTGCAGCTTAATAAACTCCCTTGAAAAGCCCCATGGCATATCTTCAGATGTCAATTTACTCCCTGGAAATAACAAAATGATCCCATCTAAAATTAATGCTCCAAAATGTTTGCTGCAGTTTAAATTGTATTCCTGTTAATAAAGCATAATTCTGCAGTGACTAGCAATGATATTCAGTATTGTGCATTGCTATCCTTTGCTAAGATCATATAACTGCATCTTGTTATTAACACAATGTACTAAAGGAAATTATTCATTTGTAGGTTTCCCTCAAACTATGATTAGATTTTAACAATGCATTGGGCAAATAAAACTGATACGTTCTTATGAAAAAGGAACCTTTATTTTTATATTACCTTTCATGACTGACAATGTGCTTTTCAACAAATTACATAGTTTTGAACATGTAAGAAACTACATATATAATTAGCTGGTGTCTCTAAATTATTTCATTTTTGTAAAACCTTCCGAAATGAACCATGCTTGTTCTTGTTTTGCAGCCATTAATGTACAGGCGATGGAAATAAAGTTAAGAGTCATGATTTGAAATAATAGCTTGTAGCCACGTTTGCACATTGACAAAGAAACATTGGTAAATTGGTTTATTATTGTCACATGTACCAAGGTACAATGAAAAACTTTGTTTCTTCACATCAGCGTATTGAGGCAGTACAAGGGAAAAGCAATAACAGAATGCAGAATAAAATGCTACAGTTACAGCGAAAGTGCAGTGCAGGCAGACAATAAGGGTGCAAAGCTATAATGAGGTAGATTGTGAGGACTAGAGTCCATCTTATTGTATAAGGGGACTGTTCAATAGTTTTATGGCAGTGGGATAGAAGCTGTCCTTGAGGCTGGTGGTATGTGCTTTCAGGCTTTAGTATCTTCTGCCCAATGGGGTGGGTGGAGGGCAGGGAGAGAAGAGAGACTGTCCAAGTGGAAGGGGTCTTTGATTATGTTGGCTGCACAACAGTTACAGGGATTTGCATTGATACAGCATGATTAGCACAGAAAATTGTCCATGTCCTGAAATAAGACTCAAGCTGAAGCTGCTGCAGGTGGCCTGGCACAATGATAGCCTCCTGAGGATGTGATATGCCAGTCTCATTGCTCCTCAATGAAAAGGAGAAATGGTAACTTGTGTCCCTCAAAAGGACTTAATTGGCTGTTAAGTATCCTAAGGTCATGAAGGATTCTGTACAAACATCGACAATTTTTTTCCTCATGGATAGACATGTCTACTTCTAAGAGATATAGTTCACAAATTAAAACAAAAATTGGGTTAAAGAATAATACCATGCACCAACATGGATTTGTTGACAATAAACCTATCACATTAACCACTGTTATGCTGAGCCATCAAGATTTCTATCCCTATTCTGTTCTTCAGGATAATAAGAAAAATCATTTGAATTTATGTGAATTTCAGATATTTATAAAGTGGTCCAGTCTAAACACCCTAAAAAACATGTTCCTCATTCTGTGAGGACTGAGCCCTTAATGGTGTACTGGAGTCATAACCACTGCTCAGTAAACTCTCTGGTCCTGAAAATCTAACTTTATTCAGGTGCGTTGAAATTCCCTTGGTGGAATATATCAAAATATGAAGGATTTAAAAATATAAATTATTTTTCTATTTCATAATCAATTTCAGATTTTTTATATTTTAGCTTTTACCTTCATCATTTGTATATATTCATTCTTTATTTTGTATCTTATATGATATCTGAAATGTAAAGTTAAGGCTGTGCTTTTTGGTTCCTAGTATGCTGTCTACGAAAATGTGATTGGAAGTCTCAGCTACTGGATGCTCGGGATCCTTTCAAACTGATGGCTGATAGGAGCATCATTGATAAAGCGGCAGATCTCACAGCAGGAAGGGCAAGATCTTCGTAAGGAGCTTTCTTCAATGGAACGCATCATCCATAAATTGAAGACTTTTGTCAACAAAGGGAAGCATTGAGGAACCAAACTTTGGGCGCTCCCATACAAAATATGGTTGGTTGTCCAGCAGTTGGACCGTTCTTCCTCAGGGCTTCCATGATAATGCAGCAGCTGCTACTTTTAGGAGCAGAGACCAGGGTTCAGATACAGTACTTGAAAATGTATTAGCAACTCGGAAACAGTGGACAGAACATTGGAAAACAATCTCTTATTTGAGGATTTCCCATTCTTCTGATTGCTTAACCTCACCTCGTTCTTGTACTTGATGTGGTTCCATCCTCATTTCCTACTACAGTATACTGTCTTCAAATGAAAATACTACAACCTGAAAAGTCAGCACAGACTTGCTTTAGGAACTGCTGATGTTCACAGGCAAGCTCTATATTAATAGGTCAAAATCATTTTTAATTTCTGAATGCATTGGGAGAACGAGGGTACATTAGGTCCACATGTGCTTTTGACTATGCACTGAATAGCAAGGGCTTTTCACATGTCAGTTATAATCTATTGGGAATAAGATGGCTACTTGTTTGAGCAAACAATGTATCAATGAGTTACCTAATGCATCTGCCAACAACTTGAATGTTTCAAGATGCTGAAAGGCCATGGCTGTCTGGAAAGATCCCAAAGCATGATAGTTAAATTAAGTGCTGACCTTAACAACATTATCGGTCCTATGCCTGTAACAGAGACTGCATGGTGGGTGATTTTGAAGCATCTGTACCATTGTTTCATGGTCAGTCTTTCAAACTGCAGCCACTGAAAGCAAAACTACTCTGATAAATCATGCATATCCTTGTATGTAGCTGAATACACAAAAGTATGTATAGATTCACAATGAGAACTTCCAATGTAACCATGGTCTGCATATCATGTCTCCATTGATAAGTTTACTTCTTTCTACAGGGCATTTTAACTTGAAGGGTGCCTGCTTTCAGTTGATTCAGAGGGCTGGAATCCACAAGCTGGGATCAGGAAAGTGAACAGTATCATCAAGGGTGCCTGCCACCATGGCCATTCCCTTTTCTCTCTTCTACCTTCTAGGAGGAGATACAGGAGCTGGAAAGCCCAGACATCCAGACTCAAGAACAGTCTCGTGCCATAGCTATCAGAGTTCTGAATCAGTCACCTCTTTCACATCCCCTTTTCAGTGGTGCTGCCATGTTCTCTGACTCTTAATTCAACCTCTCTTGGTTATTGCAGTATTGTCATATTAGCATCTCTTTTTGCACTAGTTCAGATTGCACCACTATCTTTGCACTGTTCTGTTGTTTTGTGCTTGTTGCTGTATTTATTGTTGTATTTTTATTACCGTGTATACTGTTTACTCTGTGAGCTTCACAGGAGCAAGGAAGTTCAGTGCACCCTGATGCATATGACAATAAACACTGATCTGATATGGTATACAAAGAAATGACACACAGATGTAAAGATGATGCATTTATCCAGCGTCTTGTTAACCACTCAGCTGAAGTCAAAGGGACAAGAAGAAATGCAACCTCAGGGTGGAGCTAGGGAAGCTAATTTTACACTTGCTTTCACATTTTGCCTACATAAGTTTGGCATAGACCATTTACTGTTATGACTGATGTGCTAATTTCAGTAGAATGGAAGCCATCTTGTGCTATATTGATTGGCCCCAGGATATTAAGAAAATCTGCTACTTGGTAGAAATCATGTTTGACCTGCTGTTACTACTGCACTGTCTAAAGGGAGCAAAATATAAGATCTTGTTCACCTGTCAAAAGCAGCAGACATTTGAGACTTTCAGTGAGACATGAACACTTGGCTGCTGCCAACCATACCTCTTGAGGTTGTATGAGCTGAGCCAAGGGCTGTGTTTAGAATGTGTTTGCCAAATCTGACATTCAGGAACAACTAAAGAAACCTTCAATAAAATGCAAATTTAAACAAGAGCATGATAGTTAGAATATCACTGCCTCCTTTTTCAAATATATGATGACACAAAACAATCAATCCATATAGTCAGGAAACTGATTAACGTCATCAAGATGATTCCATGCTCTTTACACAGAGAGCAGGTAGATTTATGTCACTGACTGGGAAAGTTCTTTTGTTTCTTTTTGTCCTGTGACCTCAATCAGTGATTGAACAGCTGTAAGTGGTATTAACATACCACTAATTTAGTTTATTGATGTCATGTGTTAGGTCAGTGTTTCATTCTGTGGTAATATTCTGAATATTATGCTGAACCAGGAATTCAAACACACAACATTTCAAACTTTAGGGAAGAGAGAGGATGGTGGAGAGATATATAAGTTGGTAAATTGGTAAATTGGTTTATTATTGTCACAGGTACTGAGGTACAGTAAAAAACTTTGTTTTGCATGCCATCCATATGGATCATTTCATCATATCAGTACATTGAGGTAGTACAATGGAAAAGCAATAACAGAATGAAGAATAAAGTGTTACAGTTACAGAGAAAATACAGTGCAGGTAAACAGTAAGGTGCAAGACCATGATGAGGTAGATTGTGAGGTCAAGAGTCCATCTTATCGTACAAGGGTACTGTTCAATAGTCTTATAATAGTGGGATAGAAGCTGTCTGGTTTGGTCAGTATGATGCAGGATCTTGACCTCGACCATCCCTCCGCCTCCACAGATGCTACTCCAGATGAGTCCCTCCAGCATTTTTTACCATCCTTCTGAACCTCCTCTGCACTCCCTCCAGCTCAGTCACATCCTTCCTATAGAGTGGTGACCATAACAGAACACAGTACTTCAGCTGTGGCCTGACCCATATTTTATAAAGCTGTAACATAATGTCTTATATTCTATTATAGTCCTTACTTCTCATTACTTTGTGTGCACATGCAGCTGCCACTGTGGGGAAGGATTGGTTTGTACATTTGGGGAAATTCAGAGAGATTACATAATGTGGAGGGAACCTCAGATTTGCAGTCAATAGGATATGCTAATTCTTTTATTTATGGATTTCAAACAACATACAGAAATATCTTTGCTCAAAATTCCTCACATTCCCAATCAGAGGAAGAAATGCTTAGGATGCAAATCCCTTTTTCGTTTTGGGAAAGCTTAGGAGATTGTAATGGTGTGATTTGTGATTATCTGGGAACTGTGGGTATTTTTGACTCTATGAAGGGCTAAATTGCCTCCCTCACTTACCTACATACTATGAGCAATTTTCAGTGGCCAATTAACCTTCCAATACATCTTTGGTATGTGGGAGGAAACCAGAGCACCTGGCAGTCACACATAAAACATGTAGACTCAACACAGAGAATCGGTCCAAGTAACAGAGATGGAAGGATTCCCATCTCTGCCACACTTCTTGGATAATCACACCATTAAAACTTCTTGACCACGTGATTTTCCTCTGGGAATTCCAGTTTCATCCCACAACCCAAACACCTGTGGGTTGGCAGATTAATTGGCCATTGTAAACACAGTGAGAATGTGCAAACTCCACACAGACAACACTGGAGGTCAGGGTCGAATCCTGATCACTGGCGCTGTGAGGCAGCAGTCCTACCAGCTGTACCGCTGTGCCACCTATGAGCTGCACATGTTCAGGCTGACGCTCAAGTGCAATGCTGCAGAAGTCTTGTGCCATCCAAGCCGATGTCAAGTCAAGTTTATTGTCATGTGCACAAGTATGGTGAGGTGCAGGCACAATGAAAGACATGCATGCGGCAGCATCACAGGCACGTAGGTACAGACACCACACAGGACATGAATTATACAAGGCAATGAAGAGAAAGAATCTGCAAAATAAAACATTATTGCAAACCAAAACACAATGAGAGACAAGTCCATAGCAGTGCAAGAGGTGGTCCGTCGTGTTCCATTGCTGACATCCACCTTTTGGGTGATCAGGTAGATGTAAAAGATTCCATGATACAATTCCGGAGAGCAGTGGTATTATCCCCAGAATCCTTCCCGATGTTTATCCCTCAATAAGTGTCACCAAGACAAGTTGACTGGTCCGGAATTTGCCATTGGCTGCAAACGGCATTCGGACATCCCGTGAAGGACATGGAAGGCAAAACGTAAAAGGCGGTCTTTCTTTTGTTTTCCTTTCCAGCTGAGGTGAGCACACTTGGATTTCTGACTGAAGATAAAAGCTCACGGGCAATTAGTTTCCCGATTGCTGGAATCATCAGTCTTGGATTGACTGGGCCTCGGGGAAGTGGCACATTGAGAGATGGGCACAGCCATAAAGGATGAGGCCTGGCTTGATTTAATAGTCTAAAGCCATCCATTAAAGTCCCACCCAATCAGTTCTGAATAAGAGCAGTGCTGTACAAAGTGCAAACCCAGTGTGCATTTGTCTTCCCTCAATGTAAAGCACAGGGAATGTCAACTCGTGTTTCTAGAAAGCTCAGCAATTTTTTTCTCGTGTTTTGAAAATAAAAGCCGTAATTGCTGCTAGTCAGATCAGGGATTTGACAAGTTCCTGTCCATCACCGCACCTGGTGCAGAGATAACGAAAGCTGCCACTGCAATCTTGATCCCGCAGTAACCCGGCTCAAAGCTAAATGATAGACACCAGCTGTGCCTCAGTACAAGCTGCACCACTGAGTTGAGCTGTCCGAATGGCCAGTGGAATTGACAGAAATGGGGCTGATTCAGTTTAATGGGGGCAGTGAGTGTGAGGTGGAGCACATAAGAAATAGCAGAAGTAAGCTGTTGACACTCTTGCCTGCAACCCCACACAATTAGATCATGGCTGATCCATTACCTCAGTTCCTGTTCCAACAACCTTTAATATCCAAAAATCTGTCATCTCCGTCTTGAATATATTCAGTGACTGAGTCTCCACAACCTGTTGAGCATAGAACATAGAAAAGCGCAAAAGATACCAGTTGTCAACTCTATCTACACCTCTCATAATCTTATAAACCTCCATCAGGTCTCCCCTTAGCTCCACCGCTCCAGAGAAAACAACCCAAGCTTGTCCAACCTCTCCTTATAGCACATGCCCTCTAATCCAGGCAGCGTCTTCTTCTACACCCTCTCCAAATCCTCGACATCCTTCCTATAATGGGGCAACCAGAATTGAATGCAATGCTCCAGGTGCAGCCTAGCCAGAATTTTGTAAAACTGCAACATAACTTCCTGGCTTTTGAACTCAGTGCCTCGACTGATAAAGGCAAGCATGCCATACATCTTCTTTACCACCCCGTCAACCTGTGCAGCCACTTTCAGGGAAAGAATTCCTAACATTTATCTCTGGGTGAAGAAATTTCTTCCTGTCTCAAGTCCTGAATGGCCAGCATTTTCATTTGAGACTGTGACCATGATTCTAGACTTCTACAGACGTACTGTTGAAAGTATCCTGACTGGTTGCATCATGGTCCGGGACGGCAATTCAAATGTGCAGGAATGTAAGAAGCTGCAGAGATTAGTGGACTCAGCCCAATA
>JARFYF010000052.1:120065531-120076825 GCA_030265395.1 Rhina ancylostomus | reverse complement strand
ATGGAATCCATGTGCTGGACAACAAGGCATTAATGGAGCCAAATTGAGGACCAGAACTCAGAACCATGACAATTTTTAACTGAGACGTTGGGTTGAAATTTGTGGATGTGGTTGAGCTAGGTGAAGGATGACTTGAAAGGGCAGGTAAGGGAAAAGTAGAGGTGCCAGAACCATTGGCGCAAGAAATAAGATCATGGGAGACATCCCTGAAGAGTTTTAACAGTGACACATTCCACTGGGAACAAGAAGCATTGGATTGTCCTCTTTGGTACACCTGCATAAAAAGTGGTGCTCACTCATATGAAGAAGCTAGAATGGGGAAAAAAGAAGCTAGAATGGGGAAAATAAGAATCTTGAAAATCAAAAAACCCTGATGCTACTGCATCCCTACACATCTGTCAACTGTGTGAAAGGGACTTTCCAGCCCAGACTGGTCTAATCAGCCATCTTCATATACATCGCAATATGAGACTAGATGTTATGGTCTTACTTGAGAATGAGTGATGAACAATAATGAAAGAAAAGCTATGCTGGACTATCTCTCACATTTTCTCTTACAATATAAAGGGAAGCAAGTTGGCCCATCAAATGTACGTTGGCTTTCAGAGCAAAATCATCAATCCCATTCCCCCATTTATCTTCCTGTAACTGATTCCCTCTCACATGCCCATAACCTCCCTCCTGATTTTCTTACCACCCACCTATAGTAGGGGTAATTTACTTTAACCAGTTAAACCTACCAACTGGCACATCTTTGGGATGTGGAAAGAAACCAAAGCACACAGGGGAAGCACGTGTCACAGAGAGAACTAGAGGTCATAAGTGAACCTGACCTCTGTCTGTGAGCAGTGAGGCTCTCCCTTCATGTGTACGGTTAGTGTAACTTGCAGATCCTGCTATATTTAAGTTTGTGAAATGTATAATCATACTTCATGATTATATATTTCCCATACTGACACTACCAATCACTGATCAGCTTTTCAAGATCCAATATGCTGATTCCAAATACAACTGCATTACAGCCTCCCCTTTTTCTGAACTTGTTAAATCTTTGTTCTTTCTCTTCTCTTTTCCCCCTCTCTTATTTCACTTGCTTTCCTTCCCTCTAACTACTCTTCTACATTTCAGCATTTTATTCTCATTCATCCTATTTCCTTAATTGCTTTTGCTGTTACATTCTACACATTTTTCTTTCATTGAGTAAGGAGATGAGCCACTGGACAAAGCATTCCTGAGGTTCCAGAAGAGCCATTGACATCTATCTCTGCAATTTATTATTTCTTGTAACTTAACAGAATTTGATAACTTAGGTACATATATTGCTCTCTATTTTGTCATTAATGAAGAAAAGCTCTGGTCCCATTACTGACTATACCTTTATATGTTGCCAATCAGAAAATGAACTGATTCTGCACCCTGCGGGCCAAACAACATCTATGGAGGGAAATGGACAGTCAACGTTTCAGTATTAGACCCTTCATCTCGACCACAGTTCATCCAGCATCTTTTGTGTTGCTCCAGATTCCAGTATGTGCAGTCTCTTATGCCTCCGATTATGCACCCTCTCCGTCATCTACCATTAAGTCAATATTTGACCCACTTCACAAAATTAACACCAAATATATGGATCCTAATGTTTGAAAAATAAAATAAAAAGGCCCTAGCAGTGATCTATGGAGTACACCATTTGTTACAGATTTCCAGTCAGAAAAACATCGCTTGATCACTATCCTCTGCCTCCTATTACTAAGACTATTTTGGATCCAGTTTGCCAACACACCTCGGATTCCTTGTGTCTTGCCCTTCTGGTCCAGCCTACCATACAGGAACTTGTCAAAAGCCTTAATAAAGTCCATGTAAACCACTACTCCTCTGCCTTCATCAGTTTTCTTTGTTACCTCCTCAGATTTGTGAGACATGATCTCCCTTGCACAAAAGGCTACTGACTCTTCCTTTGCCAAAATGATGTTACAAGATGGCTAGTGTTCTCTCCTCCATAATCTCTACCCAACAACAGGAAGCATCTCAGAAATCTTCCAGTGATTATGGTACAGGCAGCTTCCTAAAAGTTAGTAGAAAAAGAGCGCTGAGATATTTGTGTCATCTATCAGTTGCTTAGTTCTCTGTTAACATGCATCCAAGAGTCAAAGTCAGATTTAGAAGAGTTAGCAAATAACTATAATTAAATCATTAAATTATTTCTTGTGCATGCCAAAAGATCACTTTGACTCCACATATCACACTTCCTGTTATTTATTATGATTAATATAACTAGTTAACTAAAAATAATTCTCTTTCAAGTTAAATGTTTTTTGGCAAAACAGGAATACTGTGTGATTAAATCCAGCTGGATGCTCCTTGCTGTCAATAACGGTACACATGTTATGGCAAGTATGTAGAGTTTTGCTGCATTGTTAATAACAGGACACCAATTTTTCATTTCATGTATGTTAACAGAATGCCATGGTAATGAAGGCAAGTTAATGTTCAGTCATGATCTTAATGGCTGGGCAGGCTTGTTGTTTCATATTTCTCACAACGTAAGAGTAGGCCATTCTGCCCAATGAGCCTCTGCCAGCTCTCGGAGCAATCCCATTAGTTCCATTCTACCACTTATTTCTCTGTAACCTATTCTCTCTCACATGCCTATTGCCAACCACCCAGCCACCTTAGGGACAAATTACAGTTTGACTTTGACATTTGGGAGGAAACGGGAGAAAACCCATTCAGTTACAGGGGTAACATACACACTCTACACAGCACCCCCCAAGATCAAGACTGAACCTGCGTCCCTGGAACTGTGGGGCGACAGTGCTAACTGCTACACCATATCTGATTTGGCACTTTCTTTCCTTCCTCTGCAACAGACTTCTGACTATCTTTTGAAGAACTTCAGTAAAGTACATCACATCAATGAAAACAACACTATAAAAGAACTTTTATTTATATTTCAACAGGAATGATGCATCCAATTATTTCTACCTTTTATCAAGTGAAACCTTGGAGTCATCAGCAGAGATTTCATTTCATGATCATTAGATGTTTGGAAGACCTAGATCTGTCTTAAGACAACAGTTGAGGGAAGACTGTCATGGAACACTTAAGATATAATGTGATTTATAATGGTATAGTGAATATTACGGTCTACCACATGCTTTGTGCTCATAGCACAACGTTCTACAGTACCAATGGAATTATTTCTGAGATAGAAGCAGCATTGTAGACAGGAAACATGTCAGAAAAGATTATGTTTAATAGCCCATAACGAACTGTGAGCATTCTGACCAGCATTTTACCTCAGCGGCTTTTATGTAGTTTGCTTCTCATTAAGTACGGATAAAATCTATTTTTAATTGCTATCGTGTTTCTGCTCTTTGGAGATGAAAATTACTTAAGAACCTCTCTCTTGTCTTCCTGAACGGAAGTGTTTCAAATGAAGCAAAATGAAATGTCAGATGCAAAATCAGAAAGGCGACGAGTTAGAAAACTTAAAGTTTAGGATGTGAAAAAGGAACAATTTCTTCAAACTTCTTCAAAGTTATTCAAAGACTATTTGTTCCCAGGGGAAAATACCCAATTATATTTCTCTGCATATAGGTTTTGATTTGCAGGATGTGAGAAACAAAATAAAAAGTATTTTCCAACAATGTGTATGGTAGAGATATTCATTTTGTAGAATCTGCCAAAAATATATGGCAAGAGATAATAATTTAACTTGCATGATAAGGCGTTTGTATCATTGCATTAACCAGGATCTGGCCCATCACCAAGAATCACTAATTGCAATCCCCATCCCCTGGAATAACCTGAGCTGGATGTGGAGAGTTGATCCTTTGTAGAAAAGAGGTGGCCAATGAGATGCAGCAAGTCCTCAGCAGCAGGGAGGGATCTGGTGTCATTCCTTATGTGGCCCCATCTCCAGAGAGCACTGACAGCCATTGATAGGAGGCAGAGCTTTGTCTGAGGTCCTCCACTGCTTTAGTGATGCTCCAGATACCAGCATCTACATTGTCTTGTGACTCCACTATGTTCTGCATTCTGTTTTTCTCTTTACTAACTCAATGCACTTGTGTATGATATGATCTATCTGGATGGCATGCAAACAAAAGTTTTTCGCTGTATTTTTGTACATGTGACAATAATAAACCAATAAATCTCAGCTCTTCTTTAATCCTCCATTTGCTCTGGAACTCGCTTCCTCCACAGTGTATTATTTCCTACTCATTTTCCTCCATTTTATCTCCCTATGAAAGCAATTGGAATAGATTTTTCACCCTGAATGCTCATTCAATCATTTTGCAAAACTAGTCCTTTTGCCTTTTATATAACCATTCAATCTTATGAAATCAATGAGGCGATGAGCCACAGGGAGTAGCAAAGCCTGTTGACTTGGTCTGACATCTGTGCTAAGTCGGCTTATTTATCCCAGCCAGCAGCAAGGGCATTAAAATTAGCAGTATGCTATGGACACTCAATATCACTTAAGATTCCATTTGTTCATTGCTAGCTTTGGTGGTGATGCCTAACAGGTGAACAACCTGTTAATATTCTTTGAACAGCCACCAGAATGGCATTTAGGAAGACAGGATCATACCCAGTTAGGAGGTAAACTTCCTTGGAGAGTAGGTGTCTGATGAAAATTGGTTAGAAATGAACCGTAAAAAGTTAGATTAATGCTTATTTAGTAATGGAATTGGTACACTTTTTTCAATGCATTTTGTTTTTACTACTTGATGAGATGTGCCCAGAGCACCCACAATGGAGAGACTTTTAAAATACAATCGGTTCAATTTACTCCAAAACACTTGGAAATTCTGTGGTCTATTAATCCTCTGACTTTGCTTTAGTGGAAGATTGACAGAAACTCTGGTAATTAATACTAATAGTAATGTAGATCTCTGCAGGATTTCCCTTACCAAAGTAGGGCCTGAGATCGAGAGACCCTTGCACTAAATTTTTTGTGGTATTCCAGTACCCAGGGAATTATCTAGTACATAAATCTTTATTATTATTTTGGAATACTATCTGCTTTTCTGAGATTTCTTTAATGAAGAGATAATCTCACATGATGAGTCACTGGACATTCACACTTTTATGGCTTCCTCACTTTCACTTGAAAGGCAATAGTCCTATAGCATGAATCTGTATTTGGGTTTATAGGGGATATAGGCAGCAGAGATTGCTTGTTTTATTTAGAATGATGTACAAAATCTTTTGGTTCGTTATGCTCTCCATCCATGGTACAAGCTGTGGATTTCAACATGACTCCTAATAGGCAGTAAAGCCACACAGATAAAGGATTGTTTCACATCCTTTAGAGATTGTTTGGAGAGGGAAAAAATAGCAGATTGTACACACAGAAGTGCTCAAGAATGTCTGCTATAAGCTACCAAGTCTTTATCTTTTCCTAGCAACAAGCAAGAAGGTGGAGGAACTCAGTGGGTCAGGTCGCACTTGTGGTGGGAAATGGACAGTTGATGCTTTGGGTCGAGCCTCTTTGCTCCAGATTCCAGCATCGGCAGTGTCTTGTGTCTCCATTTTACCTCTTTCTAAATATGATACATCACAAATCTGCAGACAACATAAATATGAAAATGTTTCTTGGTGAGAATTACCTGTAAATTAATAATGATTTTACATTAATCTTTCTATTGTCAATGATGACCAGTGTTAAGAGTCTCCAGTTCAAGCTGTTAAGAAAGATATTTATACTTTGGTTGGTGTTTGATCAGTCCCATGCAGTTATATCTGCCACTCAAATCTGTTTTCATTTTACACTCAACTACATATTGACTTAGCAGTATGATGTTTCCAACAGGTGTATGGAAGGAGTTACTTGCACAGAAATTTAGTGCAGTGGTTACTATGGTTTCCACCAATTGTGCCACCTTGGAATGGGTCCTTGACTCTTACTGACACAAATCACAAACAGCTCCTCACCTACTGTTCTGCTAAATCACTGTCAGAATCTGTTTGTGCCAAGGCCTGCAAGACCTCCTCCCATGTCTTTAGATTTCACTTGCTGCGCTTCCCTGCTGCTACTGCTTTTCCTTCCTCAGCAAATCTGTCAAAAGAAATCTGATGCAGCAATCACACTCCTTCAAACCTCTTGTTACCATAAACGTAAGCTTTGTACAACTCTGTTGGACAATTTTTTTACATTTATGGTTTCTTAACAGTTAACATCAGGAAATATTAATCAGAGGTCTACCTAGTTTTGAGACTTGACTGCCAAACTCCCAGGAGGAATTCTTGAATATGCACTGAAGCTTGGGAAAATAAGCAGGGGATAGTGGAAGGGTATACTAAATCTCCAGTGCTCCACAATAGATCCCTCAGTACATTCTCCCACTGGACCATCCCCAAAGTGCAAAATTTGGTAAAGGATTTGCTACCAATTATTGGGGGAACCCTTCAGTGTTCAAAGCTGATAGTTAATTTTAGCATAATTGGACCCATGTTTTCTTGAAGATGATGTGACATAGACATTACATTTAATTTTGCATGAGAATTATCCTCATCACAGGAAACTTCTGGCCTACTTCTAAAATATACATTTCTTTTCAACCCATTATAATCTCTGTGTCTTATTCTTTTATATTTTGTTTCAAACATAGTGCATTTTTTACCATTGTCTGACAGAGATAACCAGAGGGACAACTGACAGAAAACTGTGAAATGAGTTGTGAAGTCAGAGAGTTTTACAGCATTGTAATAGGCACTTTGATCCAACTCATCCATGCTGACCAAATTTCCTTACTGAGCTGATCCCATTTTCCTGCATTTGGCCCATTTCCTAGACATGAACCTGTCCAAATGTCTTTGAGAAGTTGTAATTGTACCTGCCTCTACCACTTCCTCTGGCAGCCCGTTTCACCTCCCCACCACCCTCTATATTGAAAGAGTTGCCCCTCAGGTCTCCTTTAAATCTTTCCCCTCTCGCCTTAAACCCATAGCCTCTAGTTTTAGACTCCCCTACCCTGGGAAAAAGACTGACCATTCAACTTATCTATTCCCCTCATGATTTTATAAACTTCTGTAAGGTCATCCCTCACAGAAGTGTAGCAGTTAGCGTAATGCTTTACATCACCAGCAACCCAGGTTCAATTCCAGCTGCTGTCTGTAAGGAGTTTGTACGTTCTCCCTGTGTCTGCGTGGGTTTCCTCCAGATGCTCTGGTTTCCTCCCACATTCCAAAGACGTATGGGTTAGGAAGCTGTGGCGTGCTATGTTGGCACCGGAAGTGTGGCGACACTTGCGGGCTGCCCCAGAACACTCTACGCAAAAGATGCATTTCACTGTGTTTCGATGTACATGTGACTAATAAAGATATCTTAATTTATAAGATTGTGGCTGATCTTTTATCACCTCAGCCTTCCTCACAACACTCTGGTCCAATAGGCATTGACATTGAAGAGTCAACGACATTGACAGAGGTCTGGAGTTACATACACATCAGACCAGAAAAACATCAGTAGGAAATTATCAAACCAGATGTACATTTTTGACAATCCAGTAGCGCATGGTAATGTTTAAGATGCCTTTCTACATAAACAAACTTTACGTAAACTTTGAAAAGAAAACAAGCTGCTGGAGGAACTCAGCAGGTCAGACAGCATCTGTGGAGAGAAATGGACAGTCGACATTTCAGATTGAGACCCTTCATCTGGATTGAAAGAGTGGAGGGGATGTAGCCAGTTTGACTTTCAGATGAAGTGTCTTGACCCATTTCCCTCCACAGGTGCTGCCCGACCCACTGGGTCCTCCAGCAGTTTGTTCCTTGCTTCAGCTTCCAGCATCCACAGTCTCTTGTGTCTACAGAAACCCTGACTGGTTCCACATATAAGCAATTCAGCAAGTACACTCCTCCCAGTGCCCCTGCTAATTCCTTCCTTTCAGATACATCTCCAGTTCTCTTCTGAACACCACCACCACCCTTGGCAGTTCACTCCAGATCCTAACTATTTGTTCAAATATGTTCCCTTCTCAGGTCATAATCAAACCACAGTTCCTTGGGATTGAAATTCATCCCTTATGCACGCACTAAATGTATGACATAGTACCACATGTACTTCCGAGGAGCAAGTCAATGGAAATAAACTTCGAAAGCAGAGTTTAATGCTCATGCAGTAATATAAGCTGTATTCAATGTGTGTGCCTGAGGGTGAATTTCTAAAAATAAAACTGGGGATCATGAATGAAAAGAAATGCTTTTTGATCCTGATGCACTGGAGAGATGCACTCTCAACGCTGAAGAGAGCTGAGGCAAAACAAAGCAGAAATGCAGGCACGGGTTTGATGGGGTTTAGAGAGGAAGGCAAGCAGAGAAAGGAAAAAAAACACAGTAGGCGCACTGTGTAATTCTGGACATGTATCCCTGTCATATGTTATTATTAAAGCCATATCTTATGCTTTATTGCTGTGGTTAGAGGGAAAAGCAGGCTCTGTTATCTGGTTCTCACATGGTCTTCACTGGGACACTTAAGCGCACCGAAGGGTTTCCACTTCCATTAATTAAAGGTCTTGCTGAAAGTTACTGTAAAGCAATATGGTGTTATCCCCAGCAGAACAGGAATCGTGATTTGTGTGCAGTCACGGAACTCAAGTAGTTTTTAAATTAAATCAAGGTTGATCAGTTGCTGTTTCTGTTTTGCAGGCTGTGAAATCAAACCCTGCAATATTTGTTTAATGTGGTTGGTGACATAGCAGACTGATGGTTTAGGTGCTGTACAGGGTCATCTCTTCCAAGAAACAAGTTCATGTCTCATCTCGGCAGATGGGTAACTTAAATTTATTAGTAAATGAATTTGGAAAGAAAAGCTGGTATCAAAAACTACTGAGCTGTAATAAAACCTTTGTGTTTCAGGGAAACGGATCTGTCACCTTTAGCCAATCCGATCTATCTGCACCACCAGATGCACCAACTTAGTTGACTCATAACTGCCTCTGAAATGACCCAGCTTCAGTTGCTGGGACTGTTAGTAATGGACATGACTGCCCATGTAGCCAACAATGCAAGGCCCTGGGAAAGAATAAATAAGTAAACAGTGCTGATAATTAGGCATATTGAGTTGGCACTGTGCAAACCAGCAACTTCTAAATCTGAATCTTGCTCTCAGCATCCCAGACAGAGTGAAAATGCTCATTTGCAAATGTATCTAATAACATAGGATCTGTGACTATGTTCAATGCTGGGGGGTACATGGTGGTTAGGGAGGTTGCTGGATAGGCCAAGGACTGGTTCCACAAATAAGAAACATACATTTAAGGACAGAAGAAATTTAAAGGAGATACATGCATTTAACAAAAGAACAATAGATGTTTCTTTCAATTTTCTACCAATAAACTTTGACATCAAATTACTGAAGGGTTTCAGTCTTGGTGAATGTGGACAAACTGCTCTCTCCCTTTGAAAAGATACTTTGTTGTTAATTGTTTTCTATTGACCTGATTATTGCAAGGTCTGCATTTGCTGTCCATCCCAAATCGCCCTTGAGGTGTGGTGAGCTGCTCTCTTAGGCTGCTGCAGTCCTGGTGAAGGTACTCACATGTGGCTTTTGGGTAGGAAGTTCTACGATTTAGAGTGAAGGAACTGCTAAATATTTGCTAGTCAGGATGGTGTGCGATTCAGAGGGGAACCTACAGTTGGTGATGTCCCTGTGCACCAGCCGCCCTTGTTTTTCTAGGTGGTAGAGGTTAAGGGTTTGGGAGATGCTGTCAGAACAGCTGAGGTGAGTAACCATGGTGTGTTGTACAGGTGACACACAGGGTGGCCATAATGCATTGGTAGCACTGGGAATGAATGGTTAGGACGATGAAACAATTGACCAACTGTGACCCACGAAAGGCCTGAAATTATCCCAGCAAGCAATATTTTTCCCAGATTATAATATTTAATACACACTAACATTTATCAATAAACTAGAGACAAGCAACAAACGCTGGCCTTGCCAATGAGACCCAAACCCTGCAAGATGAATCAGTAATATATAATGAAGATTACAGAATCAATCCTACAGCAACAGTAGCCAATCATCCCATCGTATCTGTGCTGGCCCTTTGAAAGAAAGCCATCCAGCTAATCCTACCCCATGTCCCATTCCCCACATCCCTGCCAATGTATCCATTTCAAATATTTATCCAATTACATTTTGAAAGGATGATGAAGTTGCTGTCTGATTAACCTGCTTGAAGCTCCAAAGGATGATACCAATTCCATCGGATATCAGCTTTCTTTCCTCACTATTTCCCTCTGAGGACAAGGGCTTTGTTGGCAGGGCCAGAATTTATTATCCATTCTCAACTGGCCCTTCAGAAGGTGGTGGTGAGCAGTCTTCCTGAACTGCCATAGTCCTTCTGGTGAAGATAATCCCACAATGGCTCCAGCCATTTCAGCTGTGAAATAGGGTAAAATCTTGTAGCACTTCTGCAGCAAGTTTCACATGGAACTTTTAAGTTTTACCATTTGAATCATCTGATAAATACCAAAATAGAACATTTAAATCAAGCCCATTCCATAACCCATTTTAGTGTAGCGGTAGGGCAGGCACGGTAGTGTAGCAGTTAGCATAATGCTTTACAGCACCAGCGACCTGGGTTCAATTCCGGCCACTGTCTGTAAGGAGTTTGTACATTCTCCCCGTGGCTGTGTGGGTTTCCTCCGGGTGCTCCGGTTTACTTCCACATTCCAAAGATGTACGGGTTTGGAAGTTGTGGGCGTGCTCTGTTGGTGCCAGAAGCGTGGCGACACTTGCAGGCTGCTCCCAGAACACTCTACGCAAAAGATGCATTTCACTGTGTGCTTTGATGTACATATGACAAATAAAGAGATCTTGTCTTATCTTACCTGTTTTAACAACTTCACTCCATTTCAGTCCCACCCCAGCCTGACACAAATTGGGGAAAATTCCAGAATTCAAATTCTAACCTTATCACCAAACATTTCCATCTCGTTATAAAGGAAGCATCAATGAAAGATTAAACACCCAACTTGTAGTGGCTGCACCTGTTGACCTGATGGGCATCACTCATTGGTAGAGGAGAGATCAGAAAGCCTTGTCTGGTTCTTGTTAGCAGGTTAGAATAGCAGCTGAGAAACAATGGATCTCATGACTCTTGAGCTATAGGGAATGGAGATGGTTAGGAATGATGGGAAAGGACTGCTTTCCAAATACTCCTACTGTGCCATGATGTACATAGCTGAATGGACAGAGTAGGATTGGATAGCTGTGCAACATCTTCAGTGATGACTATTGTTGTAACAGTAACCAGTTGCAGAGATGGATGTGGAGGTTT
>JARFYF010000052.1:119994642-120006791 GCA_030265395.1 Rhina ancylostomus | reverse complement strand
TGCCTGTGTTTGTCCTGAGGAAGTATCCTGACTCCAGTCTTGTATCGGTGTGCTGCATTTGGGTTCTCTGTGACTTTGCTCAACATTGTGACAGGGAGAGGTTGGGCAGGCAGGAATTTTATTCCTTGGAATATAGGGGACTGGGGGATGACCTTAGAGGTGTATAAAATTATGTGGGGCATAGATAGGGTGAATGTACCCAGCGAAAGAGGACCAAAACCAGAGGGCATAGATTTAAGGTGAAAGGAGAAAAATTTAAAAGGGACCTGAGGGGCAACACCTTCATGCAGAGGGTGGTACATACATAGAATGAACTGACAGAGAAAATAGTTGAGGCAGGTACAATAACATTTAAAAGATCTTTGGATAAGAACATGGGTAGGAAAGATTAAGTGGGATATGGGCCAAATGCAGGCAAATGGAACTAGGTTAGGTGGGCATCTTGGTTGGCATGAATGAATTAGGCTAAGGGGACTGTTTCCATGCTATATTACTCTGACTCAATTCCTTTCTATAAGGGAATCAGACGGTATGGGGATGGACTGGGAACCTGAAGCTGAGATAAAGGATCCAGCCAAATCTTATTGAATGGCAGAGAAGGCTCAAAAAGGTGAATGATAAATGTTTGGAGGTGGGGTGAGGTGATATCACACAGGAAATGAAACAGAATGGCCTAGTAGTGCTTCAATGTGATTTAGTGATGAAAGAAGGAAATGCTGCAGTGTGAATCTAAAAGATAGAGAGGAAAACAGATAAAGGTGTAAATGAGAGACAAGGCAAAGGAGCTGAAGACTGGATAGAATAATACCCATTCGGTAGCAGGAACCGGGCACTATTACATTGTGTAATGGCATACCCAAGATTGAAACTGTCTTGGGAATCGAGTCTTACTGCTGTGACCATCTAGTCCATTCATTTGAATAAATCAGCATTTATTGTTCAGAGAATACTGCTCTCCTGAGCCAATCAATAACTGTCCCTTAAACATGCACTCATATTTCTCAGATGTAGATTTCTCTTGTTCCACCTCATTTCTATGGCACCAAGGTCTCTCTGGATGAATTCTCCATCTGACTGACATCATTCCAGAATTCCTTGTTCAATGGTGAAAGTTTCCTTGATGGATAATTTAGGATTTCTTGATTAATATCAAAGAGTAACCTATTGTCTTTATCCCATTGTTGCTCTCACCTTGATTTACATGGTCATTGTCAATCAATCTCTCTAACCCTCCAATCTAACATGTACCATTACATTTTGCTCCCTGCACCTCAACCTTCCCCCCCCAGCCCCCATCTTTCCATTGTCTAGGTAAGAAGTATCACCTGGGGGCAGCTGATGAGAATGTGGAGAATTAAAAAAATGGGATTAACGCAGGATTAGAGTAATTGATTGGTTAATGGTCGGCTAAAGGGCCTGTTTCTGTGCTTTATCTCTCTATGACTTTATCAAACTGAAAACTCAGCTCTTAACTGCTGCGTGCTTCCAATTTTTTTATCTGAGGTATATTAGATTGATGTTTCACTCATTTTAGGTCATGAATGAATTATTTGTGCTAGCTTCAGAACGTTAAGTGATCTGGAGAAACTCCATGATAATGGGCAGGCTTTTGCTGAAGGCGGGCTGGTGGGTCCACAGAGAACAGATTGCTCCTTGCACTATACACACTGTTGCACAAACATACGGAATATGCTAGAGGTCAGATGTGGGTGTATCACACTTCACTCTATCCATGGATTCACAACCAAGTCCAGTAGTGTTAGCCGAGGGATCGGATGCACTCTGTGTCTGGCTGCTTAGATTTGTGCCAGTCAGAGCTAACACAACTCACACAGAATGGGGCCACCAATCTTCATTTAAAAAAGATAAGTGAAAATAATTTTAAAAATGTATTTAATCTTTATTATTAATATTTCAATTAATTGATATTAGGTAGTTGCATTTTAAATGATTTTATTAGTTAACGCATTTTTAATTGTTCATAAGCATCTCTGATCATTGGAGACATTTGGAAAAAGCATAAAGGCCTGACAATAGTCATTGTCAGAAAGCGATCAGGGCAATCTTTGGACAGGACCTAAGTTTGTGTTGCCTGAGTGCTGGTTGCTTTTTATGACCTTCACTGCCTCAGGGAACAGCCATGGCAAATTGACCTCAAAGTGCCTGGGATCATGCATTTGCAAAAAATCACTGTTGATCAAAGAGTGCAGCAAATTGTAATCAACACATTGATTGGAATGCACCTACCCATAGTTAGTTCTGTATAAACATTTTTATTGTGTTTTTCCTAATTCATGTATTTTCAATTTGAGAATCTCAAGAATAAACCTGTAATTATTGCAGAGTAAGGAAATTATTGAGTGAAATATGAAAATGGGTCTCCAATGTATCTTTTCAATTCAGACAGAGGGCCAAGTCATTTGTGAATCTTACAAGGGTGCAAAAAGTTAACATTAGGCCTGAAAGCCCAATGTTATTATATTTAAATAATTACTACTAAGGACATTTATTTAGTATCTTTGGAAAATCACTAAGTTTTAGCACTATTCAAATTTCACATTCTAATCATTTTAATAGTGATCAGATTTCCTTTGAGTTTCAATATGGCTGAAATAAATAATGTTCATAAGTGTAATTGTAGTTAACTTAATTAGGCTTATGATCCTTGATTTCTGATGTATTAAGTCTGTAAAAAAAAGGGTTTTAAATAAATCATTTTAGCCTAGGTACAAATTACTGTAGTTGTTTCATTAGATAAGGTATTAATACCAATCTCTTTAGCAGCCTATAAAGCCCACCAGATCAAAGTGTGACCTGAATTTACATGCTCTAAATTGAAATTATGTGTTAGATTTTGAAGTTTTCTTGCAGTGGACTAGACAATTTCTTAATGTATGCATAATTAATGGTGCTCAGCTGAGAAATATGGAACAAGAGGCCATTCCTCTTATTAGAGTTTGCATTAAATCAGTGGCCTTTTTAAAACTGTATGAATTAACAGATTTTGTAAGGCAAGCTGTGATTTTGGGGAAAGAAATTAAAATAAATTACTGAACTTTTATTTTGAGCTTCAGGATAGGACATGGAATTATAGCAGAGGCTCTTCGTGCCACAATATCTCTGCCAACCATGATGCCAAATTAAGATAATCCCATCTGCTTGCACATGATCTATATCCCTCCATCTGTTGCCTGTTCATGTGTCTGTCTAAATGCCTCTTGACTGTTGCTATTGTGTCTGCTTCCACCACCTCCCCTTGCAGTGGATTTCAGGCACCTACTATTCTTTGTGTAAAAGAAACTTATTTGCACTTCTTTTTAAACTTCTTCCCTCCTGCCTTAAAGCCATGCCCTCTAACATTTGACATTTCTACGCTGGAAGAATGACTATCTACCCTATGTATGCCTCTCATAATTTTATATGTATCAGGTCCCCCATCAGCCTCCAAAGAAAACAATCTAAGGTTATAGTTAATACTTTCTAATCCAGGCAAGATCCTGGTGAACATCTTCTGCACCCTCACAAAAACCTCCACATCCTTCCTGTAAAGTGGTTAACAGAACGGGGCGCAATACTCCAAGTGTGGTCTAACCAAAGTTTCCATACAGCTGCAACATAACTTCCCTACTTTTATACTCAACATCCAGACTGATGTAGGCAAGCATGCCGTGCACCTTCTTTACCGCCCTATCCACATGCGTTGCCATTTTCGGGGAGCTATGGACTTGTATCCCAAGATCTTTGTACATTAATGCTCCAAGGATAGCTGTCAGAAAGAAACTTTAACTTAATATTGGCATCTTTTGATCCCAATTTATAATGGCTGTTTTCACTCCTTTGTTTATTGCAATTTTGAATCTTTGACTATTAGCTTCAATGACTGATTTCCTTTAGTGGTTTATAGTTCATAATAACTTAATGATATGAATCATCTTCATGTATATAGGAAGGTTATTAAAACTATGTACTCAATTTTGTAATATCTTTCACCCATGTTGAGGAAAAACGAAGCTGAGGTTATTTTTTGGCTTGCTTGCAGGCACCTTGTTGATCTGACAAAGGCACAGAATAATCAATACCAAAAAAACACGAAATGTGAGAACAAAGCCTGATCCAAGGTAATGAAATGAAATTGAGTTCAATATTGTTTGTGACAAATATCCATTGTGTACAAAAAGGCCATGACCTCTCACCATCTGAGTGGTGACAATGTGAGAGAGATTTATGTTTGGTGCAATATCTTGGGTACTTTGATACAAAGTAGGTTTTCATCACGTAACTCATATTCCACTGTACATAAGCTTTATCCACATGTCCTATTGAACTTGAACAAAGTCCATCACACAAAGTACCAGAAGTGTGCATGTTTTGGGAATTCTGTTTCTTTACAGATGCAGAATGATAATGGTTATACATATCTTTGTATATAATACTATGACAATTCAGAGGGCAATTTAGCTATCTCATAGCTAGTCTATTTGGATTTGGTAACCATTTACAATACCACTGAATATATTATTTCATTTCCATAGATTCTGGGTTAATTCTTTGGTTCTCAATCCCTTTCATCCTGCTTTTATAGAATGATTTGGGTCATAATATAACTGCTTTAAAAAATTACATTTAGTTTCATTCAGTTGAAATTCTTATGGCCAAAATAAATATTGTGACTGATCTCAAGACTGACATTTCAAGCTTTGTTTGTTTGGGGTATTAGGACTGAGGCAGATAAATGTCATTGAGATACAGATCAGCCATGAACCAACTGAACTAAACAGAGAGCCAAATGACATTATTATTCTGAAATTGTATAGGAAAGCTCAAAAGCAAATGCACATAAGATGAACAGACCAATGGACTTGAGTATCTGCAAACATGATGGGGACACCAGCTAGAGCCCTCTCACATTCCCTTTGGCAGACCTCCCAGTATCAGATGGAGACGTTATATTTGGCACCATTCTAATGTCATGACTGAGAAATCACAGTTGGTTGCCACTGCAGAGGAGTTAATACAATCTACAATCCAAAGCCACACCACAATTTCCTGATGCAATCAGCAAAAAAAAGATGCAATTTGTAGATCCATTGACCTTCTTTATCAGGAATTTGAAAGGAATAAATCAAATAAATACAAAGAGATTTTCACAAGAAGATTCAGACCTGAGTCTAGACTCGGGCACCCAGTTGAATTTCATACCTGCCAGCCAATATCTCCCTGAATCCCAACCAGTCAGTGGATCCCAGCCTTGACTCAAGGGAAAAAAAATTTTACCAGGAAGTGCTCAGCACATGCCACTCCACTCCTTCTTCAACCTTTCAATTCCTGGACGCAGAGAATGAAATTTAGGCAAATAGAAAAGTGTTCAGCAAATACAGTCCTCAGATAATCTAAGACCAAACTCAGATCTCATTTAATTCTGCGGCCCTTGCTCATGAACCATAGTCAGATAACACACGAATGTTGGGGTTAATGTGCTCTGATATCCTGTCACTTGTGACGTGGTTCATCTATCAGCTGTTTATGCCAAAGATGTTAGATCAAGTATAGGTTCTAAATACCTTGTAACTATTTCTAATGGGATCCAGGTGACTGTGATGAATCTTGATCTCTGATTAACTTAATATCCAGAAATCTATCAATCACTACCTTGAATTAACATTCATTATGAGCCTCCACATCCCTCTGAGTTAGAGAGTTCCAAAGAATCATCACCTCTCCATGAACAAATTTCTTTTCATTTCCATCCAAAATGGCCAACCCCTTGTTCTGAGACTGGGGCCCCTAATTTTGGACATGTCAGAAAGGGGAAACATCCTTTCAGCATCCAGCCAGAATTCTGGAAGTTGCAATGAGATCTCTTATTCTTCTAAAATCTACACAGTACAACCCTAGACTATTGAATCTCCCTTCATGCAGCAAAACTCAACCCTCGGAACCAGTCTAGTGAGCTTTCACTGTTCTCAAATGCAAGCATATTCAAGGTAATGAAATAAAATTAGGAGACAAAACTGGATAAAATAATCCAGGTGCAATAATTCCATTCCTCTCAAGCCATCTCTGCTTCAGGCAAGTAATTTTTTCAGGTGGTCAAGTACTACAACCAACAATGCAAGCTGCATGTCAATGCTTCTTTGTTCACAGAACATGGATGCAGCTGGCAACACCTGCAATTACTTTGTATCCCTAATTGTCCCTGAACTGAGGAGGAACTAAAAAATCAGCTACATAGATGGATCTGAAGCATTTGTAATAAGGCGGACAAATGAAGAGTGCAAATAGATGTAAATAAATATATTTGCAGTTCTGGAGACATAGCTATAGACTGATCAAGACTGGGAGCTGAACATCCAAGGGTGTTTGATATTTAGAAAGGACAGGCAAATAAGAAAAGTGAGAATGGGGTTATTGAGAAAGGATATTGATTCAGAGATGGTGAGAAAGGATGTAGGTTCAGAAAATCAAGATGTAGAATCAGTCTGAGTGGAGCTAAGAAGTACCAAGTGACAGAAAGCATTGGTGGGAATTGTCTATGGACCTTCAAACAGTAGTGGTAATCTAGTGACAGCCTCAAATGGGAAATTGGAAATGCATGTAACAAGAGTGCTACAGTATTCATGGGTAACTTTAATCTACATTCAGATGGGCCAAAACAAGCTAGAGAAAATTTTGTGATGGATGAATCCCTAGATTGTGTCCAAGATTAGTTTTTTAGACAAGTAGGTTGAGAAACAGTGGGGAACAGGCTATCCTAGACTGTGCAATAAGGAAGAGTTAGTTACTAATCCTGTGGAGGATCCTTTAGGAAAGAGTGATCATAATGTGGTAGAATTCTTCACTGAGATAGAATGCGAAGTAGTTTAAATCCAAAACTGGGGTCCTAAATTTAAACTAAAGGGGAATAAAGGACCCTGACCACCCAGGACATGCCCTCTTCATGTTACTACCATTGGGGAGGAGATACAGGAGCCTGAATTCATTCCTGACTCAATGATTCAGGAACAGCTTCTTCCCTTCAGCCCATTGAATTTCACTGTGTGTTTCGATGTACATGTGACTAATAAATAAGTATCTTATCTTAGCTTTCTGAATGGTCCATGAATCCATGAACACTACCTCATTATTCCTCTTTTGCACTATTTATTTGTTTTTGTAACTTATAGTAATTTTCATGTCTTTGTGTTGCACAGTACTGCTGCCACAAAACAACAAATCTCACAACATACGTCAGTGATAACAAGCCTGATTCTGATTCTAGAGGTATGAGGAATGAGATAGCTATGCTAGGTTGGGGAGCATCATTAAAAGGGATGAGAATAGCATTTAAGGAACAAACACTGGAACTGCAACAGTTATACATTCCTTTCTGGAACAAAGTTACAAAAAGTAACAGGTCTGAGTCTAGAATACAGTAAAAACAGGATCAGGAGTTTGTTTGAGAGGAAAAATAGACTATGAAAGTAAACTTGCAATGAGCATAAAACTACTTTGTAAAACCTAAATGGGTGTAAAATAAAAAAATTAGTGAAGATAAATGTAGATTCCTTGCAGTCAGATATGAGAAAATTTATAATAAGGATCAAAGAAATACCAGAAAAATTAAGCAAACACATTGGTTATGTCTTCACAGAAGACTATATAAGAAACTTCCCAGGAATGCAAGGAAATAAAAGTCTAATAAAAAGGAAGAATTAAAGAAAATTAATATTAGTAAGGAAAATAATGCTGAAGTAATTAACAGCACTGAAGGCCAATAAATCCCAGGCCTGATAGTCTGTGTGCCAGATTACCAAATGAGGAATCCATTTAAATATTGGATGAGTTTGTCATCATCCCCCAAATTCTAGAGATTTTGGAACAATTTCTGCAGATCAAAGGATGACAAATGTTGCCTCACCATTTATAGAAGGGGGAAGAGGATAAACAGGGAACTACAGATGGGTTCACCCAACATCAGTAGGTCAAACACTAGAATCCATTATGAAGGACGTAAAAATATCAACGGGATTAGACAAGGTCAACATGAATAAATGAAATGGAAATCACATTTGACAAACTCACTGCAGTTTTTTTTTGAGAATTTAATTGTTAGGATAGGTAGAGGAAAGCCACTGGATGTGTTCTATTAGTGTGTGAGATTAAAGCTACTGAGACTGGGAGTAATATCTACATCACTTATTGAAAGCTCCAGATGGAGCTAGCAGTTGAAAGGGTAAATTGTGTGATTCTTCACTGCATGAAGTTTTGACTACAGGAGCTTGGGTGTCGTGCTACAATTATACAGGGCCTTGGTGAGACCTCAGATGGAATATTATATGGGGAAGCTTGATCATCTTGCCTAAGAAAGGATCTACTTGCTGTAGAAGTAGTGCAGCAAAGGTTTACCAGAGTGTTTTCTGAGATAGCAGGACTGTAATACATGGAGAGATTTGGGGCATCACAGTGACACTACAGACAGTGCAGATGTCTCACAATTCCAGTGACCTGGGTTCAATTCTGACCTCCAGTGCTGCTGTGTGGAGTTTGCACATTTTCGCTGTGACCAGGTACGTTCCTCCTGAATAATCCAGTTTGCTCCCAGATCCCAAAGACATGCTGATTGTTGGGTTAATTGGCTACTGTAACATGCCCCTGGTGTGGCATGGTGGTATGAAAATCAGCATTCTACTAATGGGCATGTGAAAGAGATTTGGTTACAAGGAAAATAAGCAGGGTAAAGACATTGATAGGATTGTTCTGAGAACTGGCATAGATTCAGTGGGATCAATGAACTTCTTCTACAATGGTAAGGATATATATGATTTAAAGAAAAGGTCAACTAGACCTGCATTCACCAGAGGTGAGAAGGTGAGATGCATCTCACTGAAGTGTACAAAATTTTGACATGGCTATTCAGACTGGATGCGAGAAAGATGTTCCTCTGGCTGGGGGGTCCAGAACAAGGGGTTACAGTCTTCGAAGATATTTCGTGCTGAGATGAGGAGGAATTTCTTCACTCAGAGGCTGGTGAAATTATGAAATTTCTACCATTGTAAGTGGTGGAGACCAAATCACTGCATGTAACTCAGAACATGCAGAACCCCCCTTGTTCAAAAAAGGTAGTAGGGATAGTCCAGGGAATTACAGACTAGTGAGTCTCAGTCTGTAGTGGGTAAGCTGTTAGAAAGGATTCTAAGGGATAGGATATATGAACACCTAGAGTGTCAGGGGCTGATTAGGGACAGCCAGCATGGCTTTGTGAAGGGAAGATCTTGCCTCACAAGCCTGATAGAGTTCTTTGAGGAGGTGACAAGGAAGATTGATGAGGGTAGTGTGGCAGATGTAGTCTACATGGATTTTAGTGAGGCATTTGATAAAGTTCCTCATGGTAGGCTTCTTCAGAAGGTCAGAGGCCACAAGATCCAGGGAACCTTGGCTGTGTGGATTAGGAATTGGCTTGCCTGTAGAAGGCAGAGGATTGTGGTGGAGGGAGTGCCCTCGGGTTGGAGGGCTGTGACTAGTGGGGTCCTGCAGGGGTCAGTTCTGGGATCTCTACTTTTCTCCTCCTGTGGTTTGATGGATGGCACAACATGGTGGGCCGGAGGGCCTGTATTGCGCTGTATTGTTCTATGGTAGGGAGGTGGGTTGAATGACTGTTGGGAAAAGATGAGGGAGTGTTGTAAATTATGTGCACTCAGTAGCTCACCACTTGTGGTAGAACCATTGCAGGCCTTCAGATAGTTGCATGTGAGAGACGAGGAGCTCAAAGTATGTGCTGTCACATGAGGTTGTTTGTCCCATCCAAATCATACTGGCTCCCTGAGAAGCCCCATGCCCCTATTTTTCCCTGTAACTCTTCTCCCTTGTGCCAGTTAACCTACCCCAGTTCTTCTGTAACCACACACCAGGGACCATTGACAGTAACCAATTAACTAATCGACCAGCACGCCAAGGCCTCTTCACAGGATGACACTGAATCTTCATACACACATTGGTGCTATGCAGAGTGTGGTCTCGGGGAAGGTGGAACCATTGCAGTTGTCCTACCATGTACACCTCACTGCAAATGTAGCACAACTCTCCAGTGAGCTTCACTGCAGCATTATCATATTAGAAAGTTGGCGTGAAGCCACGTGAGGACAGATTGCCCAAAGCTTGGTCATGGGGCATCAGAGGCAGAGGGAGAGGTTTTCAGGAAGAAGTTCAAGGTGTGTGTCCTGGAACCTGGAGCCATGTGGAGGAAAAGCTGAGAGACCAGAATCACAGGAGTGGAGAGGTGGGGCTGGAGGAGATTCCATAGAACCGACTGCAGAAACATTTGTGTCTCAGACATCCCAGTCTGTATATCCCAGCCCTGGTGACGTCATGTGGGAGTTTGATGTGAGCTCATTTGTGTTTATCTGAAAGTGAATGGTTTACTCTTTCTGATTGTAGTAAGTAACAGTTTGGAGCAGTAACTGGTGCCGTGCATTCACACCTCTTCCTCCACCTCCCTACCCTATCAGCCTGTACTAGGTTTGCCATGGAGACTGCGTCTGTGTTTCAGGGAATATTCAGTGTTCCTGGACACTTTCAGTTTTCTTTTTTCTCATGTATATTTAACCTGGAACTTTTTGGTTGTCCAAGAGGCCAGGGACTTGTGGGCTTCGAACAGCTTGTTGATACGTAAACTGAAATTAAATCCTAATTGAGTTTTTGAATTTTCTGCAGAGCAGAAAAAGTCTGAGCAGATTACTCTTCTCCCATCTGGGCTGCTCTGATGTTTAATGGTGTGTCATTTCTTATTCAAATGATTCAAATGTTATAATGTATAATGGCAGGAATACCTCAGCCAGGTTTCAAACCCAGAGAAACAAAGATGCGGAAATCTGGATTAAAAAGACACGATGATGCTGGAGGAACTCAGCAGGCCAGGCAGCATCCGTGGAGAAAAGCAGACGGTCAACGTTTCGGGTCAGGACCCTTCTTCAGGACTGAAGACAGGGATTTTTTTTCTCTCCTTACCTTTGACCCATCCCCCATTGGATCCACTCTCCCCTCCTCCCCTGTACCTACCTATCACCATCTCTTACCTGCATCTATCTGTCACCACCTTGTGCCCATCCCACCTCCCCTCTTTTATCCACCTATCACTGCTCTGCTTTTCCCTCCGTTATATTGGGCTTCCTCTGTTCCTGTCTTCAGTCCTGGAGAAGGGTCTGACCCGAAACGTTGACCGCCTGTTTTTCCCCACGGATGCTGCCTAGCCTGCTGAGTTCCTCCAGCATCATTAGGCTTCAAACCTGTTTTCCAATATAAAATGATGTCTCTGTGTAGTCACTGAGAGTTATGAATAGTGAGTGTTAAAAGTTAAATCTGTGATAGTTCAATCCACTGGAACCTGTGCCACAACATCAGAGAGCTCATGGGGCATCTCCCATTCTGATTCACATGCAAGTCACACACATCTGACCTGTTCCTTCACCGACACTGGGTCAAAGTGCCCAATGGCACTGTGGGAACACCTTCACTACAAGAACTGGAGTCGTCCAAGAAGGTGGCTCAGCCCCTAATAGTAGAGATGGGCAATAAAAGTTGGTCTTGGCAGTGACACCCATCAATGCACACAGTAGATTTTCACCACCTCTCTGATCAGCTGGGTGAGGCATTATTCAAAACTGAATATTAGAAGGTTAAACATTTTCAGGAAAGGTTTATTTTTGTATAAGTTAAGTGTAGGTCCATGTGCTTGGTTCCAAAGGCTTGTAAAAACGCCACTGCTGTAAGAACAACTCATCTCTGGGGGTGGGTGGGGTGGGTGGGTGATTTTCAGTGCAGCGTGAAGAAGGATAAAGTGCCTTCCCCAAGGGGATTGAAGAGACACAAAATGGACCCCTCTCCATTGGGAACCATAGTGGAGGCATCAGATACACTGAGGATTTGTCCATGATTCAGAGGGGAGTTGTAACCGAGGTCGGATGTGGAGAGGGGATGTGGCCAGTTGTAGAGTGTGTGTGTTTAGCGGAGGGGGAGTAGATTCTATTGTTTTGCATTATCAGTCTTCCCCAAGTGATGTTTAAGGGGGTCTTAGATAGGCACATGAATGTGCAGAGAATGGAGGGATATAGATGTTGTGTAGGCAGAGGGAACTAGTTTAGTTTGACATTTAATTACTAATTTAGTTCGTTGAG
>JARFYF010000052.1:119946254-119959588 GCA_030265395.1 Rhina ancylostomus | reverse complement strand
GTAACGAGAAGAGGGCATGTCCCGGGTGGTGAGGGTCCTCAGTGATGGATGCCACTGCCTTGAGGCAGTGTCTCTTGAAGGTGTCCTTGATGGTGGGGAGGGTTGTGTCTGTGATGGAGCTGGCTGGACTTTCAGCATGGGACAACTTGGGAACTGAGAGGTAAATGGGTCTAAGAAGCCTGGAAGAAGTGACCTGTGTGAGTCAGACAAAGATATGAGTGAACAAAATTCTTAGGGCAAGTGTGATCTACAACCAAATAGTTATCAGCGTGTGGGGCAGCCCTGGTACCTTAGGAGTGGAAAAACTGGAATCATTTAGAAACTGGGCATTTCTGGATGAATACATGTGGGCCTAATGGCTTCTCTTGCTCATTATCATTAAATCTGTGTACAATTTATTGTCGACCAACACTTCCCTTAGGTAGGTATGAGATTTTCATTTCTCCCAGAAAATTAGGAATAGCCATCATTGGATTTACAAAAGTATTTTTTTACCTAAGTGCATGGGGTGTAACTCATGGTTTGGAATGGTGGGGGCTATAGAAACCCGCATTTCATTACTTTAAAAAAAAAAGTCTTGAATGAGGACTTGATTCCTCTTTCCTTTGTTTTGCTGAATGTGACCTTGCTCTCTGAGCTTGTCCAATAAAGTTGCCCACTCCTACCTCATGACTTTATGTTCTTCAGTTTGGGACATTTGCTCAGGAAAGAGAGATCAGTATGACCCCTTACTAATGATCATGTTTTTAGTGTAGGGATTCTAATGTCATCTGCCTTGTGAACAGTTAATGCCATAGGATTTGGTGTAGTTTCACCAGAGCCCTACGCTGTCTAGCTTTGTCATATTGAGCACCAATAATCAATGGGTATTGGAAATCCAGAACTCTTCCCCAAAAAGCTATTCATATGAGGGGTTAGTTGATACCAAGATGAATAGATTTTTGAACACCAAGAGCTATGAAATGGGGTAAATTGCTGAAATTTAAATGAATAGGTTTCTGATCTCCCATATTTTGTAAGGGATATAGAAGCAATGGAAATCATTGATACCAAAGCTGATGGCCTACTCCTATCAGGAGACAATGATTTGGTAAAGTCTCTTCCCTTGAAATAAAGGGCTAAACTTGTGACCTTAAATCTTGATGGGACGGAATTGAAATACCTTGACCCAGAGAGTGCTACCAAATGGAGCATTATAAAATTATGGACAGACCATTCGTCCTGCCATGTTCATGCCAGCTAAAACCAAAATCTAGTGAGACTAATCTCGCTATCCACCTCTTGTCCCAATTTAAGGTCTGTATCCCTGTAGATTATGGCACATCAAATGCTCATACAATTCTTTATAAAAATTTAAACAAAAAAAGAGGAAACTAGCATTTTGCCAACTAACTGGTCTGTAGAGTTTATTATAAGGGATGTGATAACAGGGCACAGAAAATTACATTGGCATCAAGCATAGACAACCTGGATTTCTTAAAGGAAACGTGTTTGTCTACTGGGAGTTTTTTGTGGATGTAATGGCAGAACAGATGAGGGAGAACTATTGGAAGTGTGTATTGGAATTTTCAGAAGATCTTTAATAAAATCCACATAAGAGGCCTGTGTAAAATTAAAGTACATGGGATTGGGAGGGTAATATGTCAGCAGAGTTTGAAAATTGGTTGCCAGACAGGAAATATATGAAGAATAAATGGGTCTCTTATTTTGGAGATGGTGGGCAGTGACTAATGTGGTACCACAAAGATCACTGCTTGGATTCCAATGTCCATCAGTGTTTTGTACAAGGGAACTGAATGTGAGGTTTCTTGCTTAGCATTGAAGGGGCAGTGAGATGAGCTTGAGGGTGGGGAGAGATCCAGGAAGGCCCAGTCACAACCTGGTTCTGTTGTATCAGAATCAATTTATTGTCACTTACAGCATGCATGGGAGCGAAATACCATTCTCCATAGATCAAAGTGCTGGTCACGTTAAAGACGATAAGAGACAAAGACGTTAATGACATTGGAACAGCATTAAAAAGAGACTTGAATAAAAACAGCTTAAAATGAACATACTGATGCCGCAGTCATTGGACACTTAAAGTGCTGGTGCATTTTTGTACGCTTAGCATCCTTTGGCGTTGGAGGGAGGGATGGAGAGCAGCATTTTGAGGGAGTTCATGGTTCTGATGGCTTGTGGGAAAAGGGAATTGGTGATGTTCCAGCCCAAATTGTTGACAATTCCTCGCCCTACCACAGGTGCTACTCAATTGGCTGAGTTCCTCCGGCAACTTGTTTCTCACTTCTTGTATCTGCAATTTGATTTTCCTAAAATTTTGTTTGTAGTTTGAAATTCCTAAAATTAAACACAAACTTTCTACCTGATATAGTTGGCAATTGCACAATCAATTATTTTTTTTCCATTTTTTAATTTGTATTCAAATTCCTATCTTCCTACAGCTTCTCTTGTTGCAGTGAATGATAGTTTAGGAGTTCAAGGATGGTGAAGATTAACAAAGAAAATGATGACCTGTAAATACTTTACTGTGTCTTTGATCAGCACAAAGCTCTAAAGCTACTTTATATACTGCAGGTATACCAGAGTCAAATTGTACAACAGTCTTAGAACAAGCAAGTGGCCAAGTCCTTGAGAGGCTCAGGTCCCATTGCCATTTTACTGATGAATAGCTCTGGGAAGGTGATAACCTACCTGCTGCTTAGCTGAACTGGCCAACATTTTGTTGACAGGGTGGTGAAAATATGCAAATCCCAAGTTGGTGTCCTCCACCACCACATGACCTGTGCACTTGTGTTAAGGTGAACAGCACGTGGGAAATTCCATCATCCAGTGTCAAAAACTCCATTAGAACTAATTAAAATGTCTTAACAAGAATTAAATCTTACCTAATGTAAGGGAAATGTTAATAAGAAAGGGGTTTGTCATAAGAGAATGTTGTAGTGGCAACATGGTTTGCAAAAATAAGTGAAGGATTTATACCTTTCACATTTGATGTTAGTGCTAATTTTGGGAAGGGGTGGCTCAGTAGTTAGTGCTGCTACCTCACAGCTCTGGAGATGAGGTTTGATCCTGACCTTGGGATCTGTGCAGAGTTTGCACATTCTCTCTGCGACTGAGCACTTCCTGATTTCCTTTCATCTCCAAAAGTTTTGTTGCTAGTTTAATTGGCCACCATAGATGATCCCTTAGTGTAGATTAATGACAAAAAAAATCAAGCGGGAGTTGATGGGCATGAGTGAGAGAGTAAGTTTCAGGGGAACATGGGAAAAAGGAAGAGGAGAATGGGACAAATAGAGTTGCAAATACAGTATAGTGCCGAGGGATTATTGCACTGTTGAACGTGCCGTCTTTATAATGGGAAGCTAAATGGAGGCTTCTTCTGAACACAAAAAGATTCTATGTCATGATTCATAGGTGATCAGGGCAATTCTGATGACTTGATTTGTAATTATCCCTCAAACAACATAACTAATAAAATGACCATTCATCTGATTGCGGTTGCTGGGATCTTGCTGTGTGCAAAATGGCTGCTGTGTTTTCTTGAAGAACAACCATGACTACAGTTCAAGATTAATTCACAGGTTGCCAAGCATCTCGAGTACCCAGACAACATGAAAGTTGCTAATAAGTGCTTTTAACAAATCAATCAGTCAGCTGTCCTCTGATGCAAGTACCATCGACAATAGATATGTGTGATGAATAACATATTTTCTGAGATCTCAGGGCTGAATTTTTAACCTGAAGTATCTCTGAAATGTTAGTTTCAGGTCATTGAGGTTGTAGGAAGCAATCCTTTCCATTATTTAGCCAACACTTAGAACTTGTCACAACAATAGTTATTTGAAACATTACTTAATATTCAAAAGAGAAGTCACCATACCGATTCTCAAGTATTTTAGACCATGATGAGAAGGTGGCCCCTTGCATTACTTGAGAATGAGGAAATTGGTTGTACTCACTTGAAACTTCACACCTTTTATTTATGAATTTAATAAACTGTGATCTTAACAGATGAATGGTTCAAACTTATATCTTGATACAATGTTACCTCAATCCACATTATGAGAAGAAATTTGATTGAGACATATAGGACATTGTTATAATCTTTGAATCATGCTATTATTTATCTAGATATTGAGTGCATTTTACATCATAAGGAACATGTGATTCACTTTCAGGTGTCCATTGAGATTCAACCAACAAGGTTCTTCAGTATAAACATTCTTTGTTAATCTTTGAAAATATATTGGAATTGAATGTTCTGTGTATTTTCTGTGGACTTTGCTTAGACCCCATCAAAGTGTGAAATATCAAAGGAAAGACGTGTCATTGAATATTGCAGGGAGTCTCAATATCATGAAGCAAAAAGCAAATCCTTACAGCAAATCCAAAGAAATTAGGCCCTGTGTTCTCTTTTATAAGGATGGGGGGGGCGCAATTTAAATATAAAAATATAACATTAATTCAATCATCCTTGATTACATCGATTCATGTCTAATTTATGGGAAATATATACTTTTGGATTACTAGGAATCATCTTTGATGTTGGTTAGACTCTTATCACATGAGGATCCTTTCATCCATTAGAATGCAAAACACTATCATAAGCCAGACCAACCTGTATTTAAGATCCAGATCCCAGGAATCACTGCAGTGTCTAATCTTTTGCACTGCCCAAAGCCTCAATGACATCACCGTCTGTAAGTGCGATAATGAAGAGATGCAGTTTAGAAAATGTTCATTCCAGCCAATTGGGAGCACAAGGCTTGGAGAATGCAAAGCATTCCATCGGATTACTGGTGAGCCATTATTACTTTCTGGGAAAATAAAATCTGCAATGTACATAGGATTCTAAAAGTTAATCTTCAGCTGTCTTTAAAAGTCCATAAGAAATTTCTTTGAACAATGCCTTGCCAGCACTGTCATTAGGATTCATTAAGACCATTAGTGCTTATTGAGAAGAGACCTGTTTTACATTGCTAACAATCATATAATACTAGATCTTTCTCACCTCACACGATTATTGGCCAAATTCCAGCAGTAACAGCTGTGACTAAAAGCTTAGCTACATGAAGTGATTATTACCCTTTATTGGAAGGTCAGCACTGGTCATTTTACTGCTCTTACAAGCAATGTTTCAATGCCATGAAAATTCAGAATTAGAATGTGCATGAGAAATCACAGGTTACATGGAATTAGTCAGCAAAAGACTGTTAGTGATGTATATTCACAGGACAGTATAAGTGCTGCAATGTGCACTATCCCTCCCATAAATGGCAATATGAGTTTCACTGCATTTAAGCAGAGCTTGAAGCAGTAAATTCACATTATTGCAACAGTTCTGGAATGATTTTGGTTAGTCATTAGACTCACACCACAGGTCACATAGCTACTAAATGTGCCACAAAGAATAGGGAAAGTGAGGCAATTATGAAAGTTACAATGTAAAGCACATCCACAACAAAGTTAGACCAGTTAAAATGATTCATTCCATGACCACACCATCCCCCTCTCATGGCTTCCTTGTTAAATAGAAGGAAGCATATATTTAGAGAAGAAAATATACTCTTAAATAGAGAGATGTTCAAGTGTGTGACTTACTGCTGAGAATTAATGACCAAAATATCAGATTTCACCTTCTTTTAGTATGTAAAACATGGGCTACATAGAGTGTAAATGACCACTTGGATTCCCCCAAAAATACTCCAAAATTGGATTAAGTACATTAAAATTAGTACTATGGTGCTTTGCAACCAGTTATTGCACCAAAACAAGACCTATGGTTCCCATTGGAAATGTATGCAGAGCAAGCAGCTGACACCTCGTTGCCACACTGACTGCTGGGAATGAGGTCAAAGGGACTCTCTCCATGGTAGCCAAGACCAGCTGCAGAAAAGGCAACCATCAAGATGACGGAGAACAGAAAGGAGGTGAGACCTATCATTTTCAGTGTATGCAGTCACCACCCCATGTGATTCAATGCCCCAATCAAGTCCCATGTTATGTGGCCCCCATGCTTGTGCAAGGTTACAAGCTGATCATTGGACACCTTTTCTTTCATGCCAATCCACTGCAGCATTTGTTTTATTTTTGTGGGACTCATAAATGAGAATTGTAAGTTCATTCAGCAATTTATGTCAGTCATTGCAGAAATTGTAGCTGCACATACAATGACATCATTAAGTGTGTGAATGATGCTGGGGAAGCGTCAGCTGTGCTAAGCTGATTCAGTCAGTAGTCTCCAAGCCAATTTCCCAAGGAGTGCTAGTTGACCTGAAAATGATTACCAGTGCTATCTAAACTGAAGCAAAATAGCTCTTATGTCCACTTTGTGTATAGAAACGTGTGCACAAATGGTTCAATTTCTAGGCTATAATTCCCTGATGATATTTTATAAGTTTTTAACTCTACCATCTAGTTAGAAATCTGGCAGAGCAGATCATTATCCCTTTGTAAGGCCCACAGAATTTTAATTCCGCCCTATTTCAATGCAATAAAAATCTATAGTACAAGATGAGGGGCAATTCACTCTGCCAGATTACTATCAAAGTAATGATGATAGAAATCCAGCCTCTAGGTTCAGATAGATAAAGCATAAGAAAAGAACAACAGGCATCTTGGGTTTTATAAATATGAATAGAGATGAAATGAGTTTGAGCAGCAGTAGAAATCTGGTGATAGCGCATCAAATTTTATTTTGCATTGGCTTTAGGAGCCCATAGAGTACTTGCGTAAAATGCAAAGTTTGAATAAAACAGTAGAACCTTGTTTGCAGTTTTGCTTACCCCATTTTAGAAAAGACATTGAAGTTATGGAGACTCTTCAGTGTAGATTTACAGGAAAATGTCAGGGCTGGGAAAATGTGGTTATGAAAAAACATGTTGAGATCTGGTGCAGCATAAAGCCTCAGAGGATATTAATTAAGGGCTTTTAAAGTTATAAAGGAATATTAGCACAATTTATGCAGAAAAACTAATGTGTCTGGTTGGGATGTCCTTGATGAGCAGGTCATCAATTTCAAATTGTTGCTCAAAGAATATGGGAGAAGTCTCGCAGAAGTGTTTGTTTTAATGTAGAGGATTATAAAGCACATGGATTATTTGCAGTAGGCCATATGGAACCTTTTAAAGGAAATCTGGTAAATATTTGAAGGAAAGAGCAACAGAGAGAGAGAGAGACAGACAGACAGACAGACAGACAGACAGACAGAGAGTTTTTAGGCGATAATCAGACATTATATAGAGTATCTGTGGACAAAATCAAAACATTCTCAATATTAAATAAGAATAGAAAATGTTGGAAGCACTCAGCAGGTCAGGCAGCACCTATGGAATGAGAAACAGAGTTAATGTTTCAGGTTAAAAAGCTTTTCTCAGAACTGTGAAAGAGAGAAAACAAGAGACTATAATGTTAATCCTCCCAGAATGGTTAGGAATGGGGCTGAATCATCAACAGCACAAAATAAACCAAAACTTCCCTACATGCTGCTTTTGCTTTATTTCATCCTGATGGCCCACAGGGAGAGGTAGGACATTTTATCAATAAGTTTAAATCAGACTCTAATGGTGCATTTAAAAGTTTATTTTAAATATACTGCTGGTGTGCTGGTCTCCTGGGGATTGGGAGATCTGCCAATGCATGGGAGTCTAGAATTGGTGTCTTCATAAGTTAGCTTCTTATCCAGCATGTCTTCAGAACTAGGAAGATCAGAATTATAATCAGAGAAAATTCACATAATGGAAGGAAATTATTTGGTCCATTAGGCCTGTGTCAGTTGAGGAAGTGCTCCACAGCCCAACAGTCGATTAGAACTTGATCCCGGCCATACAGTGTCTTGGCACTTCAAGTACACATGGAAGTATTAGTTAAATGTGATGAGGGTTTCTGCTTCTATCAATCTTTGGACTAAATGAGTTCCAGATCCTTACCATCCTGTAAGCAAAAAAGTTTTCCTCATCTCCCTTCTAATGTTTCTGTCAATTACTGTAGATCTATGTTGCTTGGTTCTTGACTCATCTGCTAAAGGATACAGCTCCTTCCTATTTACTTTATTTAGGACCCTCATAATGTCATACAGTTAAGTCTCCTCTCGTCTCTGTCTGAATGGGAACAAGCCAAACTTAACCAATCTTTTCTCACAGCTACCATTTTCCACTTGCAATGGAGTCCAGAACTGGTATCTTCATAAGTTAACTTTTTGTTTTCTGCATACTACTGTGTACAGCAAAACGTTCATGTTCTGCAGTTAGATCTGCAAATGAAGCTGCAGACTTTGGCCTGGTGTTGCTTCTTTGGCTCAAAACATTCTAATGAACTGTTATTTGCAATAACCTACTTAGCAAAAACTTAGCCTCTGATTATCTGAGTGTGTGCTGCCACTTAGCATTTCCAGTGGGAACAACTCAACCCAATTGAAGATAGCTACTTGTCAATTTCAGTACTGTGTCCTTGTAAAACTTACTCCTGATATCTACCTAAATGGCTGGTCCCATTTGATTGAATAATGTAACAAATGTTTAGAATTGCAATGTTTAATCAGTGCTCTTGATTCCAATGAATCCCTTCACTTGTTTTCATTCTCACCAGACCTCACACTGCTCTTCAGCATCCAAATATTTTCACTTCAGAGTATCACACTCTGTCAGCTATGTCGTGAGGTTGTGGGTTCAAGTCCAACTCTAGAGCTAATATTTCCTTGTAACATGAGAGGAGTACTGAGTTTTGCCTTCCCTCTTGGTCCTATTTCAGAAAGAGCAGTGGAGTTATCCCTGGTATCCTAGCTAACGTGAGATGAATATTGGATGGGGTCCCTGTTTTATAATGCATTACTGCTCTGGTCAGAAGTATATATGATTTTGATCTGCCAGACCCATCTCACATTTTCACTATATCCTTTCCATCTTTGACCTCATTTGCTATTCCAGGGAAGCTCAAAAAAAATTTAAGTAGCAGTAGTAGGACAAATTTCATGAGTTTTTGTCCTTAATGTATATTTAGTTCATTGGTAATCCTGGGATCTACACTATAGGCTGGAAAGAGATTGCATTATTTATTTTCCATTTGCAAACAGATGGTGCCTTTGTGTTTTTTTTTCCCTGCAATTGAGGATAAATTTTACAAATATACAATCTTGGCATGGAATCTTATCCACAAAGTAAATATTTAGAGTTTTATGTGCACACCATCCACAATTTTCCACCCAGAAAATTAATGAATTGGTGATATTCAGAAACATGCAAATGATTACAATGAATGGATAAAAAAATACTGAGTGATTTGCATGGATTTTACTGATTTGAGCTCTTGTACAATATTTGGATACACTGCCAACTTTAAAATCTTGGAACTTTTCCACCCCATGTTTTTTTTTTCATTATTCTTCATAGCTTTAATAAGTTAAATTGAACCACAGAAAAATTAAGAGTGAATGAGAGAGAGGGAAAGAAAATGAAAAAAAGAAACACAGAATCATGGAATAACACAGTTTAGGAGAGCATTCAAACCATCAAATTCACGGCTGTTTTTACAGTCGTTTAGGATCACTTGATCCATACACTGTTAATTGTGAGTATTAAGTGTGTGCATGAATTTAGGTGTCTAGTGGTTTCACCAAAAGCAGACAGGTTGAATCATGTAAAGCAAATCAGTGTCCCAATATATTATTCGGGCATTGATGTTACTTTACCACAGGGAATCCCAGCACATACAGGCAACCCCTGTATCATGGCCATTCCATAGGAAATTTGCCCTTACAAAATTCACAAATCACTACCTAAGAGTCCAAGATACAGAATAAAATTCACCCTTATGGAATTTATGTGAGGAAAATATTAAATAAATAAACACAAAATATGAGAGAAATAGCAAATGTTACCTAATTTTATTTTTCTTCAACTTTCATTTCTTGACATACGTGCAGATAATGTGGGTATTTTTTAGCACGGTAGCTTCATTTTGTTGTGAGTTACATCATTAAACTATCTTACTTATACTTGATATGTCATCAGCTATTTATTGTGAGTTATATCATTAAACTATCTTACCCATATTTGAGCAACAAACAATTTGCTGGAAGAACTCAGTGGGGTCAAGCAACATCTGTGAGAGGAAAGGAATTGTCAATGTTTCTGGTAGAAACCCTGCATCAGGACTGAGAGTGGAGAGGTGAGATGGCCAATATAAACAGGAGAAGGGGAGTCGTGAGACAGGAGTCACAAGATCACAAGATAAGGGAGCAGAAGTAGGCCATTTGGCCCATCGAGCCTGCTCCAAGGAAAAGGAAATGAGAAAGGAGAAGTTCGGGGGGGGCAGAGAAGAAAGAAAAAAAAATTTAACCCCAATTTCCTGCCTTATCCCCATATCCCTTGATACCTTGACTAACTAGATATCTGTCTATCTCCTCCTTAAATGTCCCCATTGACCTGGCCTCTACTGTTGTACGTGGCAAGGAATTCCATAAATTCACCAGCCTCTGGCTGAAAAATATTTCCCCTCATCTCTGTTCTAAACCTGTACCCTCTAATTCTAGGATTGTGCCCTCTGGTCCTGGACTCACCCACCAAGGGAAACAGCTTGGCTGTATCCACTCCGTCTATTCCTCTCAACATTTTAAATGTTTCTATGAGATCCCCTCTCATTCTTCTGTATTCCAGTGAGTACGATCCAAGAGCCGACAAACGCTCATCATATGTAAGCCCTTTCGTTCCGGGAACCATCCTCGTGAATCTCCTCTGAACCCTCTCCAACAAAAGCACATCCTTCCTAAGATATGGGGCCCAGAACTGCATGCAGTATTCCAAATGAGGCCTCACTAGTGCCCCATAGAGCCTCATCAACACTTCCTCACTTTTAAACACTATACCTCTCGAAATGAAAGCCAATATAGCATTTGCTTTCCTTACCGCTGATCCGACCTGGTGGCTAACCTTTAAGGTATCCTGTACAAGTACTCCCAAGTCCCTTTGTACTTCAGTACTTTGAATTCCCTCCCCTTCTAGGTAATAGTCTGCCCACTTATTTCTGTTCCCAAAGTGTATGACTGCACATTTCTCAACATTGAATCTCATCTGCCATTTCCTAGCCCAATCTTCTAAACTATCTAGGTCACCCTGCAACCCTCTCGTCTCCTACTGTTAATTTCCTAAATTTGAAATTCACTGTGTTGTTTTGTGGACAGGGCCCAGACACAGGATTCACCACATGAACACCTGTCAATCTCCTGCCTACTACTGGAGGGGATCTGAATATCCAGGCCAGATATTCCCATGTAACAGCCAGGCTGCAGAAGAGAAATCAACTCCCAGGACAACTTTGGAGCAACAGCGGCCAAGGAAGAAGTTGCTAAATTTGAGAGACTAGGAAAAATGACAATTAAATCATCATCCAATCACAGTCTCAGTGCAGGCATCTCCAACGGACTGCTGGTCTCAGCAGCTCCTTGCTGGAGTTCCACATCACCACCATCCATTTCCAGTGGTGTTTCCCAAGGCAATGGGTCACTGTGGGGCAATGTTGCATTTACCAGTCTCCTATTCCTTCACGTGCTGAAGATTTGGGGGATAGTGGTGGTTTTAAGACAATTAGAGGAACCAACTGGACAAAGCAAAACTTTTCCCTCTGCTGAAGGGAGTCCAGAACAGGGAGATAGGTCAGTAATTTTCAAGCCAGGGGCTCCGATTCAGGATTCTTCACCTGAAATGGAGCAGATTTTTGTTTGTTGGCTTAGGGACCGAGGGTAGATGTTGAGGTGTTTCCACTTACAGTAAACCCTCAAATGAGGGGGCGGAGTTGCAAGATTAGGGGCAGTCATTTAAAAGTGAGGTGGGTGACAATTTCTCGCAGAGGATGGTGGACATCTGTCCTTAAGTGTTGTGGAGGTTCGATCACTTGGGGTAGTTAAAAAGAAAGTAGATAAATGATTGAATGATCAGGGAATTGAGGTCTGTGGAGAACTGGAACAGAAGAGGAGGAGGCGTGGCAGCCTTGAGGGACTGAGTGGCCTCCTATTTTCTTACATTCTATTATTACATTATGTAAAACTTTGGTTAGGCTGCACTTGGAGTATTGTGTACAGTTCTGGTCACTGCATTACAGGAGCTTTGGAGAGGGTGCAGCAGATGTGAAGCAAGTTATTGCCTGGATTAGAGGGTATGAACTATAAGGAGAGACTAGGCAAACTTGGGTTGTTTTCTCTGGAGTGGCAGAGGCTGAGGGGAGACCTGATAGAAGCTTATAAAATTATGAGAGGCAGAGATAGGGTAGACAGTCAGAATCTATTCCCCAGGGTAGAAATGTCAAATACTAGAGGACACGGATTTGGGTTGAGAGGCGAAAAGCTTAAAGGAGATGTGTGAGGCAAGTTTTTTTACACAAAGAGTGCTGGGTGCCTGGATTGTGGTGCTGGGGTGGTTAGACACGTGAATATACAGGGAATGGAGTGATATGCACAGCCAGAAGAGGTTAGTTTAATTCAGCATCATGGTTGGCACAGACACTGTGGGACGAAGGGCCTGTTCCTGTGCTGTACTGTTCTGTGTTCTATGTTGCTCTGTGTCTCATTGTCCCATGATTGACATTCAAAACTGTAGTCTTATTTCAGCATCTACACCTTGTCTTCTCTTCAGAGCTCCAGTCACACTGTTTACATCGAAGCAGAGTGCTGCCTCCTCCTTGTGTGTGTAATACTGCTGAACAAGGTCAAATCTCTTCCCCGTAAGTTCCCTGGAGAGGTGTTTCCCAGAGCAAAACTGAAAATCCGTTCTCTTGTGCAGAAGACATTCACTCTCTTTGCAGAGGCCGTTGGATCAGCTTCTAACAAGTTCCTTCTATTTCTTCTCTCTTACATAAGACATTAACTTGCACTAATTACCCCAGCACTGAATATTACTCTTCCAACAAAACAAACCAAAGGATGGAGCATTGGGAGCAATGTTACAGCCTCCACACCATGAATCAGGCAAACAGTGAGTCTGACACCTCGATGTTTAAACCATGATTAAAACACAGTTTTCTGTGAGACTTTAATATAATGAGGATTATGTGGCATTACAATGTAGCCGGGGGAAGGGCAAGGAAGTGCCATTCTGGAATTGTTAATCCAAAGCATTAAAAAAACTCACAACTCAAAACTTTTTGGAAAAGTCTCAGATCACAGTAGTCTGAACTACCTTGTCAGCTGTGAAAAGAAAATCAGGAGGAAGAGATTTGGCCCCTCAAGCCTGTGCCACATTTCTGTAAGATTATTTCTATATGATGTCGCAACAACAACCTCACACTCAACGTCAGCAAGACCAAGGAACTGATTGTGGACTTCAGGAAGGGGAAGTTGGGAGAAC
>JARFYF010000052.1:119730076-119746095 GCA_030265395.1 Rhina ancylostomus | reverse complement strand
GATTTGAATGCTACAGTCCTAGACTTCAGTAGGGGGTGGACCTTCCGGTTCATCCATGGTTTCTGGTTTGGGAATACCCAGATTGTCCTCATTAGTACACAGTCCTCAACACACTTGCTGATAAAGAAATATTAATATGATAGATATGGGAGTGTCTGTGCATGATATTGACCAATAAGATTGTACGGCAGATAATATCTTTAAGACTGAGGGTGCATGAAATTGGAAATAGTCTTTGACTTGGCTTGAAAATTGGCTGGGAGAATGAAAAGAGGCAGAAGGATAGAAATCTGTTCTTGGTCATTTACATGAAGTGGATGTGTATTGCAACATCTCCACAGTCTATTTCAGAATTTCAGTTCTTTTGAAGTCAAATGAACCAAATTTCAGAAGCAGGGTGCACAACAAATATCAGCCTAGAAATGCAGATGCATCCTGTTGCTTATTAAGTGCTGCACATGTAAGTATTGTGCAATTTTCCTTTAAGATCAGTGTTGAGGTATTTGCCCTTATGGGTGCTCATCTTTGAGGTTTAAAGGTAATTTCTCTTCATAGGACAATGCTTAGTACTGGGATCCTAATGCGGGTATGGCCCCTATGATTTACTTATTTATCTTCACACCACAACTCTTCACTATTCCAATCCCTATACCCCACCAGCTCAAAGCTCTCGGGCAGCCTCCACAACCTCCAGTCTCCTGAACACCCCATCGCAATCCATGATCCCTCTCAATTACTTGAGCCCAATCTGATGATCCCTCTTGTCCCCACAAACTTTGATGTGATGACACTCTGCATCCAAAGGTTAGGTCTGTTACCCTACAATGCCCTTAACCCCATCCTACTCTGGGACTTATCTACTATTTTCTATCACACACTCAACAATTCATTAGCCTGCCCCAGTGAGTGGAAATTGTGAGCATCACCTGGTGATCCAGATGCCGAACCATTGGGAATTCTGAATGGTTGGATGGCAGATTATCAGAGCTTTACTGTATTTCTTAAATACTGTGGGCAACCAGTACTGGCAAAGATGTATACCACCATGATCTATAACATCATGGTACAGAATATCTTTCAATCTACAACTCCCAACAAACCAGGGACCAACCAGGTAGAGAATGTAGTAGTGTTTGGTTGGAACAACAATGAGCATATCCAAAGAAGAGGTACTGACCTGCCAGTGGATGCTAAATAGCAGAACTGCCGAATTTCAGACAAAGCTAAGTTGTACCGTAGGAAATAGACCAGACTCAGGATTGGCAAATCTACTACAAAAGAATCCAGAATTGTTGTAGAAAATTCAAACTAATGGGAGGAAGAGGTTCCATGCACATTCACACTTGCAGTGATGGTGGAGCCTAGTGCACTAGAACAGGAGGTAAAGCATTTTGAGGAATGGGTTTGGAAGGGAACCATGCAGAGCTACAACCTCTCCACTCACGTCACATGTGCAGCTGTCAACAGTCCCATCTTCATTATCCTATGTCATTTCACCTCCCAACCCTACCCTGAAGAAAAAAAGAGAAAGATGCAAAGAGATTTGCTAATGAAATAGTAAGTGAGATTTCAGGGATGTTTAATAGTAAATAAGCCAGACACCAGTTCCAGTTTTTATTGCAGTCCCAGAGCACTTAGCACATCCTCACTGAACATTAAATAGGTCTACTTTGGTAAGAGACACATTACAGAGCAACTAATATTTTATGAGTGATTATGCCTGCTGAAGAAACAACATTCATTTGATTCAACCTGTGCTCCCATGGTCTGCAGTTACAATAAAGACACATTTTCCAACCTGACATTTAATCCATTGATACAAATCACCTCAGAGACTCATTGCTGTAAGGTTGTTCCTCTCCTGTGGGTCTGGTACAGTTAACACAGCATCACTCATACTGGAACAGTGCCTTTCTATTAAATTTTACCTCTCTTACTGCTAGAACATTTATTCAATAGCTGAGGAAATTTCTAATGAGTTGATTGACTGCCTTCCAGTCCATAGGTAATTTAGTAGCAGTGACAGCTGAAGAGGAGGTAGTGACCTGTGCAACTGCACTGTACATTTGCATGCAAAACACTCTTTGCTCAGGTGCAGCATCAGATACACTGACACCCAACAGACTCAGGGGTCTCAGAAAGAAAAAACTTCCATCCAATGAAATAAGTTCTGATCTGCAACTTGACACTAATTACCTGTCTTTGCCTCATTTCTTTTACCACCTCCATTTAATTATACTTTTGCTCACAATAGTTATGCAACACGCTGATTTTACACCATGTGTTCCACCCATATGATTCCTTATGCTGTGCACTGTTAATAGGGAATTCTGGCCTGACTCTTTGGACATAGGTCTTATTCACAGCAGGCAAAAAGTCAGTTAGCTACTGGGGAATTGGGATAGATACCACATAACTAAATTGCAAATTAGGATTTGCACTTTACCTTTACCGTAACTCACAATGGTAGATACACAGCTGAGAAACCCATTAAGTTCCAGGAATCATGCACATCACAAGTTTTAGCTTTTCAGTTTGACAAGAGAGCATCACTCTATTGGCAGTATTCTATTGGCCCCCCAATAACCACCAGGACACTGAGGAGCAGATAAGTAGGCAGATTTATGAAAGGTGCAAAAATAACAGGGTTGTTGTCATGGGAGACTTCAACTTCTCTAATATTGATTGGCACTTCTTTAGTGAAAAAGGTTTCAATGGGGCAGAATTAATTAGACATGTCCAGGAAGAATTCCTGACACAGTATATGGACAGGCCAACTGGAGGAGAGGCCATACTGGATCTAGTGCTAGACAATGAACCTGGTCAGGTGACAGACCTCTTGGTCAGTGAGTATTTCGGAGATAGTGACCACACTCCTTGACCTTTAGCATAGCCATGGACAGGGATAGGAGCAGACGATATGGGAAAGTTTTTAATTGTGGGAGGGCTAATTACAACGGTATTAGGCAGGAACTTGGGAGCGTAAATTGGGAAGAGACATTCTCAGGGAAATGCACAGAAAAAATGTGAAGAATGTTTAGGGAACACTTGCGTGGGGTTCTGGATAGGTTTGTCCTACTGAGACAAGGAAAGGACAGTAGGGTAAAGGAACCATGGTTGACAAGAGCGGTGAAGCATAGTAAGGAATACTTAAGGTTTAGGAAGCAAAAATCAGGCAGGGCTTTTGAGAATCATAAGGTAGCCAGGAAGAAAATTAAGAAGCAACTTAGGAGAGCTAGAAGGGGACATGAGAAGGCCTTGGTGAGAAGAATTAAGGAAAACCCTAAGGTGTGCTAATATACGTAAAGGACAGGAGGATGACCAGAGTGAGGATAGAGCCACTCAAAGATAAAGGTGGAAACATGTGCCTGGAGGCGGAGGAGGTAGGGGAGGCCCTTAGTGAATACTTTCCTTCAGTGTTCACTAGGGAGAGGGACTCTGACGAATGTGAGGTCAGCATAAAACAGGCAAATGTGCTGGAGCATGTTGAGGTTAAGAAAGAAGTAGTGTTGGAGATTCTGAAAAGCACTAGGATAGATAAGTCCCCAGGGCTGGATGGAATATACCCCAGGTTACTACGGGAGGTGAGGGAAGAGATTGCTGGGGCATTGACAATGATATTTGCGTCCTCCCTGGCAATAGAAGTGGTACCAGAGGATTAGAGGATGGCAAATGTTATTCCGTTGTTCAGGGAAGGTAATAGGGATAATCCTGGGAATTATAGACCAGTGAGTCTTACATCAGTGGTGGTCAAGCTTTTGGAGAGGATTCTTAAGGGCAGGATCCTCAAGCATTTGGAGAAGCATAGTCTTATTAGGGATAGCCAGCATGGCTTTGTGAGGGGCAGGGTGTGCCTCACGAGCGTAATTGAGTCTTTTGAGGAGGCGACAAAACTAATTGATGATAAGATTTTTTTATTAGTCAAATGTACGTTGAAACACACAGTGAAATGCATCTTTTGTGTAGAGTGTTCTGGGGGCAGCCAGCAAGTGTCGGCACAATTCTGGTTCCAGCATAGCATGCCCACAACTTCCTAACCTGTATGTCTTTGGAATATAGGAGGAAACCAGAGCACCCAGAGGAAACCTACGCAGACACGGGAAGAACATACAAACTCCTTACAGACAGTGGCTGGAATTGAACCCAGGTCACTGGCACTGTAATAGCATTATGCTAACCACTACACTACTGTATATGCTGGTGTGTACCAGTGGATGTAGTGTATATGGACTTTAGTAAATCATTTGACAAGGTTCATCATGGTAGGCTCATCCAGAAAGTCATGAGGTGTGGGATCCAAGGAGATTTGGCTGCATGGATTTGGAATTGGCTTGCCCACAGAAGACAGAGGGTGGTACTAGAGAGTATTCTGTCTGGAGGACAGTGACTTGTGGTGTTCCACAGGGATCTTTCTGGGACCCCTGCTCTCCATGATTTTTATAAATGACTTGGATAAGTAAGTGGAGGGATGGACTGGTAAGTTTGCAGGTGACACAAAGGTTGGAGGTATTGTGGATAGTGCAGAAGGTTGTCATAGGTTATAGTGGGATACAGGATGCAGAGTTGGGTAGAAGTGGCAGATGGAGTTCAGTTCGGAAAAGTGTGAAGTGATACACTTGGGAAGAACAAATTTGAAGGTGGAGGTTAATGGTGGGATTCTTAGCAGTGTGGAGGAACAGAGGGATCTTGGGGTGCAAGTCCATAGATTCCTCAAAGTTGCCATGCAATTGGATAGGGTTGTTAAGAAGGCATCTGGTGTGCGGGCCTTCATTAGTTGGAAGATTGAGTTCAAGAGCCACGAGGTAATGTTTCAGCTCTGTAAAACTCCGGTTAGACCACACTTAGAGTATTGTGTTCAATTCTGGTTCCCTCATTTTAGAGAGAGCACAAAGGAGATTTATCAGGATGCTGCCTGGATTAGAGAACATGTCTTATGAGGAAAGGTTGAATGAGCTTGGGCATTTCTCTTTGGAACAATGCAGGATGAGAGGCCACTTGATAGAGGTGTATAAGATTATGAGAGGCATAGATAGAGTGGAGAGCCAGCACTTATTCCCCAGGGAGGCAGTGGCCAATACCAGAGGACATCAGTTTAAGGTTAGAGGAGGAAACTTTAGGGGAGATGTCAGGGATAGGTTTTTTACACAGAAAGTGGTGGGTGCTTGGAATGCTCTGCTGGGGGTGGTGCTAGATGCTGATACAATAGGGACATTTAAAAGACTCTTAGATAGGCACATGGAAGAAAGTAAAATGGAGGGTTATGGGCTGTGTAGGAGAGAATGGTTAGATTGATCAGGGTATAGGTGTTTATATAGGTTGGCACAACATCGTGGGCCGAAGGGCCCCTACTGTTCTGTACTGTTCTATGTTCTGTTTCTTGCACTTTAAAGAGCCTTAGTACTAAAGGTATAATTACTTTCACTGATTTTTGTCAGGGAATGAATGTTCCCATTTTCCTGCCATGACCTCCATCTGTCTTCAATGTCCCACACCAACTTGGCTGAATCTTTCTGCTTTATTTCTCTCAACATGACTTCTGAATAGTTTGATAGGAACCGGGTTTGATTGTGTTTTCCTTGTGTGTCTGTGCAAATTATTTTGCAAAATGAAAAACAGAAAAGGCTCCTCCAGAATTCCTTTGAGCATGCCGTTACCAATGTCTAACGAATCTGAAAAACTTGAATGACACCCTATGTCTTCTACCTATCCCTACATCTGTTTGGTTATGTCATGATTTTAATGTCATGCCTTTTAATTTTATATTGATTCTGCTGCATGAAGCTTTTCAAGCATCCTCAGAAAATGCACTTAGACAAGATCTATTGAATTCCTTTTATCTCTTCAGTTTGTAAATGTGTTCATAGAATCTTACAAAGGGTAAAGAAGCTACTTAGTTTATTGTACCTGTGCCAATTTGTTGAAAAAATCTATCCATAATCCCACAATTGTTTTCTTTTTCATAAGTAAATACAATTGGCTTTTCAAATTTATGACTGAATCTGCATTGACAATCCTATCAGAAGTGTGTTCCAGATCATAACAACTCTCTATTATGACACATTTTTCCACATCCTCCACTCTCTTTGTTCTCAAATTTCCAATAGAATTAGTCTTGGTATAAAATGGTGATATTGGATCAACTGCATCGATGAAGATGTAAGTTTGGCAAAACACTGCAATATCATCCAACTTATACTCTTCTCCAAACTCAAAAGTATCCTCCCTATTCCTCTCAATCTCCCTATGTATCTGTGTGGGCTATTCTTAAGTAGAATGCTTGTACCTTTCTTTCTTCCATCTATCAGACAAGTTTCTTCTTATATTTGATACCCCCAGTTCTTCATCAAATAATCTGAACTGAGTCTCCTTTCATGCTGTCAAAGTAGGATAATTTCCAGTCCCATTAAATTTAACTTAAACTTCAGTTTGTCTTTGCTTATTTTCAAAGTGAATGTAATTAGCGTTAGGTCACTATTTCCTACATGTTGTCCTACTTGCAGTTTGCTTACATGTCCTACTTCATTACCTAGAACTAGATCTGACACTGCATCTGTCCTTGTTTTACATTTTTAATGTAATGTAATGTTTAATGTAATATTGTTTCACATTTTCTTCTATTCCTCTATTTAAATATAGATTAATTTACAGGATGTGTTCTTTACAACTGCCAAGAAACCTCACCTGCAATTTCTCTTCCACGACCAAGGCTGAGCTGTGTTCCCATAATGGGAACAGGTAGTTTTTTTTTATTCTATCCAGATCAATTAGAGTCAGTGGAGGATGTACAATGTGAATATACTAGTGCCAGCAGACTAGAAAAGAATATGAATTTAAAACTTTAACTATACTGTTACTAAACTGTCCATGAATCACACTAATCATAAGAATTCATTATTATCTAACCACTAAAATATTTATTTCATTGCAATATTTCATGATTCATCATAAAATAATTACCACTGTGAAGGCTTGCTTCTGCATGAGCTGCCTGCACAGTCTGTGGGTCATTCATGTGTGAGAAAATTATGGAAGTGGGATCATATACACCAGTGCACATGTAAGGGCTTCTTCAGGCGTAGAGAACCCGGATGGAAATCATGACTTTATAATCTAAGTCTTGCTTTTCTTATCAAATATTTTTTACAGGGGAATTTTTTCACTTGGAGCACACAAACAAGGTTAGAATCAGTAAATTACTAGGAACAGACACAGATTAATATATTGGCATAAAAAATGGATGGCTTAGTAGAAGCAGCAGCCAAATGGATGGTAGTTTAACGCAGGAAACTGAGCCAGTCAATAATAAATTATAGAAGTGAAAGGCAAACACATTCTTTACACAACGTTTCTTATAATTGTTCCAAGAGAAATTAACAAATAAGAGTATTCAATCATGTGAAGTGAATGTTTGCTTAAAGCCAGATGTTCACAAGTTATATCCATTCATATTATTTGCAATTGCCTGTACTTTTGAGAGAACATCTCTGATAAGACGTATTAAAGTTACCAAAAATGGCAAGAGGATGGATGATGGTGGCGCCATTCTAGTTCAGTGGTCAATGTTTAGAAAATAATCATATATTTGATCCAAGCTATTCCTGAGAGGGGATCCAATTCTTCTTCTAGATGATGTTGGAAAAATATTGCATTCCTTAACATGGTCATATTCCCAATTTCATGTGATCCACATGCAAATAAGATAATAGATCACTGGCTCATTTATAATTGATGAAAATTTGCACTACATTGTAGTGCAAATAGTTAACCACAAGGGTGAGAAAATGCCCTGATTCTCAGGAATAAAACTGAAAATACTGGGAATGTGGAATATAAAGAAATACATGTTAACAGAGAGATATGATAAGGTAGCTTGGCAGTATCATCCCTTTCATGAAAGTCCAGGTCTGAAATGTTAACTGCAGTTCAGTTGAAGACACTGATTGCTGTGCATATTTAAAATTATTGTGTTTTTATTTCAAAGTCACAGCACTTTTATTCCTGGAGCACAAAATGTTTGCAGATTTGTAATCTTTTGTTTTCTGTTACAGGTTCAGTGACCAAGACACTCCAGATCATTCTGGAGGTTGTGCCACCTGAACAACATAAAGACTAAGCAGCTCCCTTGGTGACATGGGCTGCAGAGTGTTTAGAATACGGAGACTGCAAACTTCAAAGAAATGTCAGCCATTTCAACAAAGCCATTCAAACAGAATTCTAAATTCTTCCTCAATCTCATCAAGTTATTGGGTCATTCTGTGGCCTCAAAATCCTGTGCAGGACAGTCTCTTGCCAGTTGTGAACAGTTCTTTATGCCATTTCTCTCAGGAGTGGGTTGGGCGGTATTGCTAATCTTACAGCACAATTATGGAAAGAGACCAAAAGAACCAACCATTGCACCCATCCACAATCCCCAGCTCATGCAGTACAATGAGTACTGCGTAATTGGTCTACCTTTCTGCAGTTAATTCCCTTTGCCTATTTTCATAATAATGGGCTGAAAACCTGTATTTATTAATATGGTATCCTTTTCATAGAAGCATAAAGTCAAAGTTTGTACATAAAGCAATGCAGCAATGGTGGAAACATGGATGTGCTTATTGTACTGTTAGTAAACATGGAGACTATGTGATCACATACTATCGATGCTTCTCTAAAGGCCTTACTGTGACATGCGTAGCTGTGTCTCAGAAACTGATTATATTTATGATGTGAGCTGCTGAAATTTACTGTGATTATCAGAATCTATTTTTTATTAAGATTTGTCTTAAGAAAACTTTAAAATTCCTATATTTCATATTTCAGCTCAATTTGTTTTCTGTGGGGACATCAGTTATTTCAGAAGAAATTGCACTTCCTGGCCCTGAAGTTCTGGCATTACCAGTCCATGATACTTAAGGCAGGAAACACACAGGAGTCCAAACTGAAATGGGCAAACGGTTGGAAACAGGCATTTGTACCATTTTCCTGGGCGCTCCTCCAGCTTTCCACCAGAAGAGTCCTCACAGAAATGCAGGACTCATTTGTTTCCTTGATAAGCACACAAATTGCCAATAGAACTTTCTGGCCTTCAAACTGCTCTGTGAGTCACAGGTCTACAAGCAATGATGGGTCCACTGGAAAGTCCCGCCTTTGCTGCTCGAGTGAAACTGATCGTCTACAGTAGTAAATGGTGTGACTCCAAACCAGTGGCCTGCTTTACATTCTATTCAGATTTACTTCTGTCGACTTCAAAAACTTTAACCAAATAGACTAAGTGTTTTAATGGTATTATCTCTTAATATAATTTCAAGGCTGTGATGTGTAATTTGTTTCTCCAGATTTTTAAGAATGGAGTTCTGCTCCCAATGTCCAGGCGTGGCCCAGTTCCTCCCCTTCTCTTCCCCCAAACATTTATACTTTACTAATAGCCCATCTGCAGTCTTGTTCTATTCTTTGGTTTCCCACTGGTTGTCCTAGGCAGTGTGTTCTCCTGAATCTTCTTTCAGTGTCTTTTTGCAAACTGTCATGTCATTTTCTGCTTGCTAACAAAAAAATACAAAACTAACCTTAATAAGGGCTGATAACTAAGTAACAGAATGCAGTGGGAACTTGGGGATGGTAGTGTGAGGTGCTGAGAAGTAGGTAGCAATTGATTTACTAATTGTAGTGAGAAAATAGACAAGTAAGATATTGCAATTGAATATACTCATGCCTTTTTATAAAGTAAGGTAGGCCAGGAATATTACCATTCAGAGATTAATGAAAATCTTTTGAAAATTAAGACTGTTGGTGATCTTTTTGTCAAAGGTGGATTATAATTGTATTGGATAAAACTATTACATTTAGCTGTTTATATAAAGTTGTACCCAATGTTGTACAAAATCACAGAAATATCACAGAGCACCGCAATAATTATGAAGACATTTGAGGAAGGTTTTAATTTAAATTATGGTGAGGTATATGAGAACAACCTCAGGAATTATATTGAAGAGATACAGCTTACCTGATGTTTTATTTTCAATTCATGGTGAAGAGATTGTACCAAATGTTCTTAGCGATCAGAAGATATAACTTATTTTCCATCTTTTGTAAAAACTTTAACAGGAATTTCTGATCAGAGCAATAAGGAGATTATTTTCCACAAGTGCAAATATTGATTTGTTTTGAATAAAGGGTACAACAATGTATTTACAGATGTTTCCTCACTTTTGTCACGTGTTAGAAAAATACTGCAATCATTTCCCAAAGACGAGAGAGAAGAATGTAATGAATAAAACAAAATAATTAATTCAAGTAACAATTCTTCTGTTTCTGTTAATTAAAAAATAACATTCAAAATTTTCTAATGTGGGGTGGCTACTATATTGGAGATGCAACCATTTATTCAATTTCTTCGAGAGGAAGAATAACCCTACAGAGAAGTCCTTCAATCTGCTCATTGGGTGAAGAGATATTACATAGAAGATGAAGCACATTCAATCCTCAACATTTGTTTGTGTTCATCCTGTATTCAAAAATATTTCCACCTGTTTTAAATATGCATTATTGTTGGAAGATGCTTCCAAAAATTTATGTTGCAGACTTTTCAGATAGTGTAAAACTTCACCTTCCAGAAAGAATAGTAAGACTCTGGAAACAGTGCACAGGAGATTCTTTAAAAGGATTTCCAAAGAGTACAGGAGTTTAGAGAGACTCGGGACACTGGGATTGTTTGTACAGCACAGAGATTAAGGGAAAGCATAAAAGACGTATTCAAAGACATGCAGTATTTTGATGGAGTAGTAAGGAAAAACTTCCGCTGGAAGGAGGATCATAAATCAAAAGGCACAGACTTATGAAAATTGACAAAAGATTGAGAGATGAGGAGACTTTTTTTAAATGCAGGAAGTTATTATGATTTGGAAGGCACTGTCTGAAAGTGTGAGGGAGGCTGATTCAGTGGTAACTTCAAAAGGCAAATGAATCGTTATTTTCAAAGGGAAAAATTTAAAGGCTATCACAAAAAAAGCAAACGAGTGGGACTAATTATATTCTTTAAAAATGCAGACACAGTGGGCATCCGGTATTATACAAAATCTTTGACAAATGACTTTATGGCTAATTTATAATCTGTAGCCTATGAAACCCTACAAGAACTAAAAATAATGAAGCAATTTTGCAGTGATTCTAACAACATATCTCAAGATGCCCACAGGTCCCAAAATGGTCAAGTGATCCTGACATCATGAACAAGTTTACTCAATAATTCATCACCCTCATTATGCACTAGAGCTTTCAACTTCTGTCCCATGCCAGGTAGGAATCCTTAGTGCAGAGAGCCCCAAGCAAGTCAGATCACAAAATCTTTCAACTGAAAATATCATAATGGTAAATTGGTTTATTATTGTTACGTGTACTGAGATACAGTGAAAAACTTTGTTTTGCATGCCATCCATACAAATCATTTCATTACAACAGTGCATTGAAGTAGTACAAGTAAAACAATAACAGAATGCAGAATAAAGTGTTACAGTTAGAGAAAGTGCAGTGCAGATAGACAATCAGGTGCAAGGGCATAACAAGATAGATTGTGAGGTCAAAGGTCCACCTTGTCGTACCAGGGGAATTTTCAATAATCTTATAACAGCAGGATAGAAGCTGTCCTTGAGCCTTGTAATACATGCTTTCATGCATTTGTACCTTCTGTCTGACATGAGGGGGGAGAGGAGAGAATGTCCAGGGTGGGTGGGCTCTTTGATTATGCTGGCTGCTTTACCGAGGCAACGAGAAGTGTAGACAGAGTCCATGGAGGGAAGGCTGGTTTCTGTGACGTTCTGAGCTGTGTCCACAGTTCTCTGCAGTCTCTTGTGGTCACAGGCAGAGCTATTGCCATACCAAGCTATGATACATCCAGATAGGATGCTTTATATGGTGCATCAATAAAAATTGGTGAGGGTCAACGGAAACATGCCAAATTTCTTCATTCTCCTTGGGAAGTAGAGGCACTGGTGTGCTTTCTTGGCCATGGTGACTACATGGTTGGACCAGCACAGGTTATTGGTGATGTTCACTCCCAGGAACTTAAAGCTTTCAACCCTCTTGAGCTCTCGACCTAATGGAAGATAAGAGTGAGAAAATGAATGGTGCCCAGCAATAGAGAACTGAACAGCTTCTTCTATGCATTGTGGAGTAGCGCAAAGGAACTTATTTTAATAGCTATAATGCTATCAAAAACATTGGTATTAATTAGAGCATTTCCATTAATAAATACTTGGCAAAGTGTACATATTAAAAGTCATCCTTAAATAAATTGCAACGCATCTTGGAAATAGATTTGGGAAAGGTGAGCAAGAAATTTGAGATTTTTTTTCATTCAGCATTTCACTCTGCACAATTTGAGCAATTCTGATCGAGGAGGCTGCCTCATGATGTTGCAAACAGAGGCAGAACTGGCAGGATTCAGGCTTCTCCTGGGCGTTTGTCACATGGATATAGAACATAGAATATAGAATATAGAACAGTACAGCACAGGCACAGGAACAGGCCCTTTGGCCCACAATGATTTGCCAAACTAATTAAGCTAATGATGCCTGATTAAACGTATCCCTTCTGCCTGCATATCGTCCATATCCCTCTATTCTCTGCCACTCTAAGAGCCTCTTAAATGTTTCTGTAGTATCTGCCTCCACCACCGTCCCTGGCAGTTCATTTCAGGCACCCACAACTGTGTGAAAAACTTGCCCTGTTCATTTCCTTCGAACTTATCCCCTCTCACCTTAACTGCATGCCCTCTAGTACAAGACATTTCAACTCTAGGACAAGGATACCATCTGTCTACTCTGTAAATGCTTCTTATAAACTTTGATCAGGTCTCCCCTCAGCCTCAGCTGCTCCAAAGAAAACAACTGTAATTTGTCCAACCTCTCCTTATAGCACATGCCCTCTAATCCAGACAGTTTCCTGGCAAACCACTTCTGCGCCCTCTCCAAAGCCTGCACATCCTTCCTGTAATGGGGTGGCCAGAATTGAATGCAGTGTTCTAGATGCAGCCTAACCCAGAGTTTTATAAAGCTGTAATATAACTTCTTGACTCTTAAACTCAATGCCTCAATCAATAAAGGCAAGTGTGCCATATACCTCCTTTACCACCTGATCAACTTGTGCAGCCACCAGGTCCCCTCTGTACATCAAAGCTGTTAAGGGTCCTGCCATCACTATGTACTTTCCCCTTACATTTGATCTCCCAAAGTGCAACATCTCACATTTGGTTGAATTAAACACCAACTGCCATTTCTCTGCCCATATCTGCAACTGATCTATATATCCTGTATATCCTTTGACAGTCTTCTACACTATCCACAATGCCACCAATCTTTGTGTCATTGCAAAATAACTAACCCACCCATTCATATTTCATCCAAGTCATGTATAAGTCACCATGGATCCCATGCATCTTAATCTCCTGGTAACCTTATCGAATACCTTACTAAAATCCATGCAACAACATCCAATAATTTCACATGCTTCAAAGACCAATGAGAACCCACAATGGAAATTCAGGACACAAGCTAGAGTCCTGAGGATATACAGCACAGACACATGCCACGCAGCCCAACCAATCCATGACAGAACTTATGGTCCACTCGTGACTCCTCCCATTTTTCATCAGCTATTCTGCCACTGTTAACCTCTGCTCTCTTTTCTATCATATGTTTCTCTATCCTCCCATTAAATGTATTTATTCAACTTTTCTCCCTTCACCGTCTTGTATAATTTACATATAAGTTATATTCTACTATTGTTTGAACCTATGTGCATGTGACACTACTACAAAGTTTTCATTGTACCTGTACCTCACCGTACTTGTGCACATGACAAAAAACTCGACTTGACTTACTCCAACTACTTCCTGTGGTGCACATCTCATATACTCACTGTCCTTTGGGTAAAAAGTTTATTTTGAAGTTCGCTGTTGGATTTTTGATGACCATTTAGTAGTGGCCTCTAGTTATACTTTTCCCCATAAGTGAAAGAAATCTCCACTTGATTGAAGCCTTTCATAATTTTAAAGACTTCTATTAGGTCAACCATCAGCTTTCATTTTACAAGAGAAAAGGCATCCAGTCCTTTCGCCTTTTAACCGTAGAACCATCGAATAATAGAGCACAATACAGGCCCTTCAGCCCACCATGTAGTACTGCCCTTCAAACCACACCTAAGACCATCTAATCCCTTCCTCCCACATATCCCTCTATCTTAAATTCCTCCATATGCTTATCTAACAATCTCTTGAACTTGTCCAATGTATCAGCCTCCACCACTTGATATATACACCTCTCCATCTCTAGAATCATCATTTAAATCTTCTTCAATGAATCTATGTACTTCTAATAAGATGGTAACTAAACCTGAATGTAGAACTCTAGGTGTGGGTCATGCTTCCTGAAAGGTTTGGCATAAACTTCTCCTTTTTCAATTCTGTCCTTCTAATAATAAACCTAGGGTTTGGATTTGCTTTTTTAATGGTCTTGCTAATCTGTAGTACGACCTTTAGTGATCTGTGTATTAGTAACAATCATAATATGCCTTTGTTTCTCTACCCCTCCAAGCCTCATATCTTCCACTTATTCTTCCTGCTAAAATGTACTCTCTTGCACTTATCTATGTTGAACTTCACTTCCCATGTATTTGCCATTCTGCTGGTTTATTACTGTCCCCCTTTAATTAGTTCCAGTGTTCACCATCATTTCTAATTTTGAATCATCTACAAATTTGGACATTGTATTTTTGATTCCAGAGTCTAAGAACCATGAAGGGGCAGGAGGATTCAAAGGTCCACACATGGAAATCATTAAAACCAGTTAGCAGAATTAGTGTAAAATGTGAATGATTCTGGCCCCAGATCAGTTCCTTGTGAACTTCACTACTCATCTTTTTCCACTTCTACAAGCTTCCTTTCATTCCCACTACCTTTTGTCCTGAAGCCAACCAGTAACCCATTCTGATACTTGTCTCTGCCTCCACATTTTCTGACATTACCATCTCAAGGAGAAACCTTATCAAAGACTTTTTGAAAATCCAGAGAAATTACTTCTACTGCATTACTGCTTTCTGTTACCTCTTGTAAAAAGTTCAATCAGATTGGTCAAGCAAGATTTTCTCTTAAGAAATCATGATGACTGTTCATTATTATTGTTTTCTAAACATGCTTCGATTCTCAGCTTTAGGAGAGATTCCACTATTTCTTCTGCCGATTTTATTAACCAACTGGTCTAAAGTTCCCTGGACATATTCAATCCCACTTCTTAAATACAGGCATTACATTAGCTGCCTGCTGGTCCTCTGGTACTACACCTTTTTCCTAATGAATTATTAAATATGTGAAGTAATAGCTCTGCTATCTCTTGTGGTTCATTCTGCACCTCAAGAAGCATATATTGGCCTTGCAGTCAGTACAGATTCATCAGGGGCCAACAGGATTAAATTATGAAAACTGGTTGCGTGAATTAGATTTGACTTCCCCTGAGCTTAGAAGTTGAGAGTTGCTCCAACAGAGTTGTTTAAAATGTTTAAAATGAATAACTTATTTACAAGTAAAGATATTTCCTCTGGTAATAAAGGCCAGAGCAGGGAGGCATAATTTTAAAGTTATATTATTACTCAGTTCAGTGGTGATTTTCTTCACATAAAGGACTAAGGAAATATAGACATCCCATCGCCAGAAAAACATTGAGTCTGATCAGCTGAAAATTTCAAAACTGAGATTAGATATTTTGAATGGCAAAGATGTTAAAGGTTACAAAACCAAGGCAGGGAGAATTTTGAGATACAAATCACCCATTCATTGAAGGATGAAAGAAATGAAAACACTCTGACTGGTTGCATCATGGCCTGGTATAGAAACTCCAATGCACAGGAATGCAACAGAGTCGCGGACTCAGCCAGTTCCATTATGGTACAGTTCTCCCCAGTATTGAGAACATCTACAAGAGGCGATGTCGCAGGAAGGCGACATCCATCATTTGGGACATCCACCATCGGGGCCATGCCCTCTTCTCACT
>JARFYF010000052.1:119694949-119706341 GCA_030265395.1 Rhina ancylostomus | reverse complement strand
AATGAGTTTTTGGATTCTGGAGGGTAGATAGAAAGGTGTTGGAGTGAAAAGGGGAGGGTGCAGGAGGGGAATAAAAGGGAATAGAAGAAGGGAACAAGGGAGAAGAGATTAGCAGAGTTGAGGAGAATGAGGGATGTAACAGCCAACCTTTAGAGAAGGAAATGCAGTGATCTGAGGGGCAGGTCAGTTCGGAATTAAGGGAACCCAGCTCAGTATGTTCGGATCATAATCCTGACCTTTTGGCTGAATCAATGAGAGATCTCATAATTCTGGTTGGTGGTAAGGTCAGATTTCTGGCTGGATTGGGTTGTTAAGTAATTAGTGATGTTTGAGGGCCAAATGCTTTTGAGAGAAGGGTAGGCTCATGCTCAGTGGTTGTGGTGTACTACAAGTATACAGCGTAAATCCTGAAATCTTGGTTTTAAGACTTCAGTGAGGTCAATGCTAGTGGAAAACTCACTTTATGCCTTTTTCATGTTTTGAGAGTTATTAATGACACATTTGGAAAATCTAGTTAGTTGTAGATAGATGCATAGATAGAGGCATATTATTTAGCAAGGAAAAGTCAATGCATTGGCCTCGAATTTACCAACAACATCGAGTGACTAATACCACTACACATAAGGATTCAGAACTACCTAGCACACTTTCCCTAGTGGGAACTTGCATTAGGAAGCTGCCTACATACTGTATATTGTGCCAATAGTCAGTGCCTTGACAGGATCTGGCAAGTACTGACTCACATAGTCCCAACAAACCTCAGCCACAGTGGCTGAAAACACTTTGAATGCAGTAAGGGCAGGCCCTCCCGTTTACCCAATCTAGTTGATTGTCAAAAGGTGTCACAGACCTTGATTTCAAAATCTAAATCTATCAAAAATATTTTAAAATATTTTAAAAATCTACAACATAAGACACTTAAGAAACCGACAATTATTTAAATAAACTCAAGTGAAATAAATCTAAGTTAATTAATATCTACCTTTTCTGCAGTCATTCTCCTCCATTGAAGTGAATGGAGAAGCCGTTCCCATGTACTGTTGCTCAAAGAGATTCCTTACCGTAACTCAAAAAAGTATCTCAATCTACATTTGCATTGAAATCCCAAAGTTGCAGTTACATGAGCAAATATCTGCAGTTGGGTAAGGGAACATTTACCCCAAAGATCCATGCTGTTATATTCTTCATTGATTCAAGTGGGAAGGAAGCACATATCCTTGGCTTACTGACTTACTGAAGGTACCAACCTGATGTATGGGATTCATACAGGCCTGTGGAATCTTCACATGTATTAAGGACTAATGTTTTGATATCTAACTGGCGCAGGTTCATCAGTGTAGATGAGTGCCAGTTTTCTTGTCAGCTCACTAAATGCCTGCATCCTCACACTGTCTGTCATTCAAGGTGCTGCTTAAGGGGCTTCCACTTGCTACTTCTGGCAATGATTAATAGCACAGTCAATCAGAAAGGTTCAAAGTATTTAACCATTTTGACAGCCAAAGGACATGACTTAACCCACTGTTTAGTGGGCAGAGCTTGTTTATTGCTCTCCCTATTACTTCTCCAACCCACCCTTCTCCTGTAATCATGCTACTTACATCTGCATTGGACAGAAGCTCAACTTGATTGAGAAAGTAAATGCTGTGGATACTAGAACAAATTCAAGGCTGAATGTTATGCTCACATAACAAACTCCCCAGATCTTCCCACCACCCACAGAAATGTCAACCGTGCATTCGAATGTTATCTTCTTGTCTGGATGGGTTTAGTTCAGCCTTACTAAATAAGCTTACTATATCAGTATCTCAGCTACTAGCCTGTTGAGGTTGCTGAGCGTACCATGAGTAGATGTAATACAGCATTGTCCAAGGCTATTCAAACAGCACCACCTAAACTTGCAAATTCCATCACCTAGAAGGACAAGGGCAGCATATGCACGGAATTGCCATCATCTCCAAGATCCCCTCCATCCTGACAGAGATGCATATTGCCGACACTTCATCACCACTGGGTGAAGATGCAAAAACAAGCTAACTAGGAGAATGAGGCCACATTAGTGGCAGCAGTTCAAAAGGAGGCCACCCTACTCAAATCAAATTTCATCAAATCATTGAGAAATAAGTGCTATTTGGTCAGCAATGATTCCACCCTGAAAATGATTTTTTTTATATGTCCAATATTTATTATTTTGCATTTTCAATTTAATATTGTTTTTGCACAGCCTAAACTGCAACTTAGAATTATTTAATTTCCTACCATGATAATGGTATTAATAGAGAGTATAATAGTGACTTTTAGGGAAAGTGAAGAGTATGAAAAGTGATAATTTATGAATAGGAATAACTATTGAGAATCACTCTCAAATCTGAATGCATAATGGTAACATATAACCATAGTGTGGTATTGTTTTTATATTGGGGACTTCGATTACAAATTATACAACTCTGTATATTAAGTATTTTGTGTTACATAGTTGTCTTTGACAGTGAAAGCGGCTTTCTCCAATGTGGTTCTGATGAATTGTTGTGGGGTGCATTGTTTGCATTCCATTTCCACATTCTCTGGTTAATCACAAACTCATACCATGTAATTCTTTCATTCAGAGGTTCCTACACATTACTCACTAGACAAGCCTTAAATAAACCAATGAGGCCTGGACTGTGTGAAAGTGGAAGAGGTTAAATTAATTGATGCAGAGATTATGAAACCAAACCAAAAAAACTTTAAAGTTCAATGTGGTATTATATTTTATCTCTTCCTTTCAGCTCTGTGTTGCTGATCCATAGTGTGTGATGCCAATCCCTACTATAGATATTCAAGTGTTTAAAGACTAAATTTATTAGCCAAAACATAACCCTGATCACTGGGACTTTGAATCCCAGCACAGTATGGAGCGAAGGAAACAGTCTTAACTTTACAACCTAGCGCACTCTGTTCAATATGTTGAGACAGCTGTGCAAATACTAAAACTAGGCCAATTTAATGACCAGGGTTGTGTTATTTATTTACTATATAATTAAATCACCTTAGACCCACAGCAGTGTGTTACACTTAAAGACAGACATCTTTAACCAATTTACAAGGTTTGCCCATATTTGCAAAATCTAGTCAGGTCAGAAAACTTTTGTGGTATAGCAGCCATATGGGCTCTCTGTGTACAGGTACAGAAGTAGCAAAGCAAGAGTACTTGTAAAAGTAACCAATTTTACAGACACCTCGCTGGCAACTTATTTTTGTGAGTGCCTGCTGCACAAGAAAGCTGCCTGCTGCATGCCTCTTCAGAAGCCTATGCAGGCTCTGCTGCCCACTTGGGAGGACTCTGCACCTCTTTCCCTATCATTCTTTTAATCAATTTTCAATGCATCTTAATGTTTCAATGCCTACAGATATGACAAGGTCCTGGTGCTCCAGTGAAAACAGTGATAATCAAAACAGAGTGGAAATGAGGAGCCTTTCACTTAAGGAATATGTGAAAGTCAGTGTAACACCAAAGGCTTTTAGATGGATTTCAATTCCTCAGAGCCAATACTATGCACATGAGACCAAATCTATTTCTTAATACTGTACAGGGGCCTAGAAATGTTTCTGTGCTGTTTATCCGGTGCTTAAGTGGCTTTAGCAATCTCCCTATTACTGAAAGCTCTTAAAAACAAATTTCAAAACTTGTTAGCACTTGCTTCAAAACAGTGCTAATGGGCTCCCTTGTGTAACCCTGCTCTGTCTCAGGAGCAGCGGGCATTAGGAGTTGAATTTCTCCCATTGGTAGCACCTTTTCTCACAACTTTGTCTTCAGGAAGGAACTCTTAAAGAGTCACAGCATAATACAAGAACTCTTTCAGCTGGTGGAGAATGTTGGCATGGAATGAGTGATTGATGGGGAGGTGGTGAGGTGAGGGGTGGTGATGGCTAAATCCTCCCAAGGGGAGAGGGGAACTTGGATAAGGTTATGAAGAACAGTGCACACAGAAGGCAGTCTCATTTGTATGGACACTTGTGAAAAATACCTTGAAGGACATGATGTTCTCTACATTTTGGAGCACTGTATTGCAATTAAATCTCCTTTCACAAGTTGAATGCAAAAGTCAGATTTATCAAAAATTGAAGGTTCCCCACTTTGCCAATGGACTTTATTTGTTTTTTATAAGCTGCATTGAGCAGCAAAGTATTAGGGAAATGAGCAATTGAAATATCACATGGATATCCTTCAGTAATATAATTCTGTTTTGGGTCCCCTCATTGATTGGGAGCTTTGCAATAGCTTTGGGAATGTGAACAAAGTAGCAAGGGATGGTGTTATCAGAGTAGGAGTGAAGCACACGTAGAGTTGGAGCACTGGTGTTTCCATCCACTCATCATATCTGTGCACACCTACACGTCCATCTCGTGTCTCTGGTGCACGTATGCTCACAGGAGGTGTGCAAATGATCCCCAGAAGATTCAGCCATTGGTTCTCCTTGCTTTCAGTGCAAAAACACATTCAATGCATGAAGAATCAGTGGAATTGTTCATGCATACTCCCTGGATAAGACCTGAAAAACCTTAACACTACCTTGGATTATTATTTTTATCTCTCAATCTTGCACTAGTGTCATTATGTTTAGTTTGTTGTTTAATTTGCATAGTCGTATGTATAATTTATGTTAAATTAAGTTTGTGTTAACTGATGTTTGTCCTTGTATTGTAATGTACTATTCTACTGCTGCAAAAAGCTAATTTTCATGGCATTTATACCCTGTGCATGTATGCCTATTGACAACAATAAACTACAGTCTGACCTATGTATTAGAGTGGTTTGATCTCAGTGCCAGTTTTTCTTCCTGGGCATGCCTTCCTCATCAGTTATGTTAAACAGTGCTCCATTATGCATATCGTCCATTCTTTTCATCTTTGCACCAATTCATGGGAAATCCATTTGAGTTTCCTCATCACTTGATTCCAAAGGTTTGGGCAGCAGCATCATGATGGCCACAGCAAGGATGGCCTTTTCATCTTGGCTTGTGATCCCTGCAAGCTGAAACAAAGGGAAGAGAGGACCTGGTCATAGTGAGGTAATTCAATTGTAGCTGCACAGTTCATCCCTGGTATGGAACAAATGCTCCTGTAAACAAGGCTTAATCAGGGTAATTTCTTTTTTAAACTCTACCATTTCTACTTCTATAAAATTGTGCATGGCAGGTTGGTGGTGTCTGTTGTTGGCCAGTCACCCATTGAATAATAATGCATAAACCTACTGCTAATAATATTATCCTTTCCATATAATCAACACAAGCACAAGTGTCACTTGTCATATGGTTCTATGCCTCCAGGGGCAGATGCCATCTCTTCAGGGTTGAGTCAGATGAGGACTCTCTCCCCCACGTGAGGTATTGGTTTATTGATAGTGAAGTAACCACTGAGTTCTAGATCTTGTACAGTCTGTCAGGCCTGAATTCCCTGATGCAGCTCCTTAAAATGTTGAAGTAGCTGAGCCACATGCTGTTTAATCTGATCTCAGTGAGGCACGTCATCCCCACCTTTTCTGTCACATTCACACATGCATGTGTGTCATTTTTCATCAACATCTCAGAAACGCTCTTACCAACACTTCCCTTGCCCTAGGAACTATCACCTATGGTTCTAAATCTCCTTCCCTCCTACCTTTACTAATTGCTTCACACTTTCAGATACTTGCATAATTCCATCAATTATTATTTCTTCTTAGTCCTCATTTGCATCTGTTCTAAAACCTTTTATTTGAACAGTTTTTTCTCTCATGTAATTCAAAACTTGTTAAGCTAAATGCAACATGTGGAAACTCACTGAGCATTCACAGAGCATTCACACATTTTAAACAAAATATGACTTGAAACACAAAACAGTGTCAAACACAGTCACTCACTCCCATCAAGGAAAACTCTCAAACCTTTAAGGCAAAGGAATGTTGGAAGGCATTGATCCAAATTGTATCCAAAGATATACATTCAAACTCCTCACACACTTCAACCAAAAGTGCAGCAGCCTCATATTCCTTGTAGAAGGTCAAAAATCAGTTCCATTTAACTGGTTAAAATACAACATCTGCTTCTAAAATTTTAATCCGTAATTTACTTCAAAATTCCTTCTTAAGACTTGATTTACAAAGCCAGAGAGATCTCCTAACCAACAGTCAAGACTACAAATGTATAACAACATGGAACTGATGCTGAAGGCAAACTGTGGGTACCTTTTCAAGACATGCTCCTACACAACGATTTAACCAAGCAAATATTCAAACACATTTTCAGACATTGATTTCCATGATTCTTTACTCGACCTCTTGTCTGACACAAATATATCCTATCAGCTGCACCGAATTAGAATCTTTTATTATATGTTTCTGCCAGAATTCAGCATTCCTATTTGGCTTTTACAGTGGTCAGCTCCTTCAGGAGAACCTGTTCCCACCTGGGATTGAAGTATGATCATGCAATGGTTCCTTAGGATTCAGCCAAGACAAGATTGTCCTCACCTCACTATCCAGGGCAGGCAGAACTGTCTGTCCAGACACAACTGCACCCATTTGCTAATCTGACATTGGTTCGGAAAATCAGAACTCAGGCTCTGTCTTCCTCATCCCTTTCCTTCTTCTACCACAGCTCCTTCAGTTTCTTGGGAAGATCATAGGTATTTCAACCTAACCATCACCTGATCGATAAAATTCTGATTTTTCCTTGCTAGATAATATGCCAGGAAGCACTCTGGTCCCCACTCATGCTCTATCTTATTCCTGATCATACTCTGACGCAGACTAGCTCACCAGGGACCACTGCCTATCCCAAATAGTGTGGGTGCTACTTCCCTTCATGTACCAGTGGTAGGTCGCCAGAGGACCACTGGCTATTCCACCCAATGTGACTGGTAGCCCCCCAGATACACCAGCAGTAGTTCACAACAAGACCACTGTTCAACAGGACTGATAATTCATCCCTCCGACTCACTCTCCGTGGCCATCACCCAACACCGACCAGATCACATTAGTTACTACATGACGAGCTTTTCATGTTACCAGGCCACAATTAGTCACAACATCACACCTTCCATAGCATTCTGACATATCTGACTGTAGAACTAATCTGAGTTCCTCTTTGATTTGGACAGTTGATTTGGACCATATGAGGGGAAGATAGATTATCATCTTTACTCATCCCATAACTGGGAATATCACCATACTCACATTACACATATGTGTGAATCCATCCTGACCACATATACTGCCAACCATGCTGAACTATTAGTGGAAAACAGAGACTGAAGCATCACACAGGATCCAGGTCCACTTCAAATGCCAAAGGAATCGCCAAAAGTCTTGGGCAACCAACTCCACAGAACAAAAGGAAAAATCCATTGTTATACCTTTTTAATTTCTTCCCAGTTGATTACAAACCAGTATTATTAACAATTGATTACATACAGTATATGCATACCCAACCAGATGTTTTACAAATATTAGTGATGGTTCAGCTAATGAACAGCTAATAGACAGATATTGTGTCTCTCCCTGATGTGAACAGGTACCCTGTTCTCTGTCCCTGAACAAGAATGATAACCCTATATTCTAAAAACCTTGTTTATTCACTTCAAACTGCCTCAGTGCTGATAAGGGAGGCCTAGCTTGTCATTTCTCTCTGTGAGAGCATAGAAACAGAAAGTGGTCAAGTCCCACAATGCTTGGTCAGTTCTCCATTTTGTTACATCGTATATGACTATCTTCCATGTTGTAACATCTACTTTTGCATTACACCTTGACTAACTCTTGCGATGCAACTTTCACCTTGACCATCTCTAACAAAAGTATTTTAAGTGACATGCCTCATTAAACAATGCAGATAAGGATCCCAGAGAGAAAAGTGGGATTGATTACAACTTCTGTTGTGAAAGCATTTCCCTCTGTTTGGTACTTGAGATTTGGTTGGTATAAAGTTCTGGGACATTATGTTGTAATTTTACAAAACATTGGACAGGATGTTGTGTTGCAACTCTGCAACTTCACAAATCACTGCACTTGGAGTATTATGTGCAGGTCTGGTTGCCACACTATGGAAAGGAAATGATGGTGCTAGAAAGAGTAGAAAAGAGATTCCCCAGGTTATTGCCTGAATTGGAGGGCATTAGTTATGGGGAAAGATTGAATAGGTTCAGCTTGATTTTCCTGGAGTGAAAGAGGCTGAGGAGTGACCTAATAGAAGTATATAAGCTTTGAGAGGCATATATAGGTATCAAAAACAAGAGGCATAAGTGAGAGGAAGGTTCAAGGTGAGATGACGGATTTTTAAAGGTGATCTGAGGGGTAAGTTTTTTTTACACAGAGAGTGGTTGATATCTGGAACCTGCTGCCAGAAGAGGTAGTAGTCATCTTTTCTCTTCTGTTCCTACTATGGTGCTAAGCAAAATGAATTTGGGGCAGGCTTATGATGCAGACAACTCCTGATGTCTGCAGGGTTTTGACCCAAAATATTGACAATTTCTGTCCTCCTACAGATGCTTTTTGACATATTGATTTCCTCCAGCAGATTGATTGGCAGACTCAGTCTAGTTCTCCAGAGCCCAAGCCCATATTACAGAACTTTCCCTAGGTTGGGACTTGGTCTTCACATTGCATTCCACATTGCATGGGCATTTTACACTGCTGAAGGGAACTCTCTGGATGTTGTAAGATCGTTCATCAGCAAATAGGTGCTACTCAGCCAGTGTGTTATGTTTGGCTCTGCGGGAGTACAAAAGGTGAGATTTCCATGGTAGCTTCTTGAGACAAATGGAAGCAAACTGTATTTGCACTTCCACTGGAACACAAGCACTTTTGGGATCCAAAATGAACAAGATTCAAAATTTCGGCATTAATATTTTAATCCATTGCACATTCACAAAAAGCCCTCAAATATTGAAAACAGCATGCAGCAGATTGAACAGACTTTTCAATGGGCAATATGACAAAAGAGATGGAAATGCTTCAGTACTTTCAGTACTCATTGTTCACCTTTCTTCAATACTCCTCACCCTACCCACATTATCTCTGTGTTAAAATACATGATCTGGTAACATAGTTCTTGAATAAATTGTAGAACTCCATACATACGTCACCCAAAATGTATAAAAAGCCAAGCTGATATAAGGTAATCATTACCTAGTAATATACCTCATCATTGTCTCCTCTTATTTTCTAACCCTAGTGGCGTCCATCTCATGGAACTTGGTTAGTAAAACACTTAAGAAGCTTGTATGATGTGATTGCGAGGGACATCTTCTCACATTTCATTTGAGCTATGCACAAGTCAGCGTAGGAGGTAGAATTATCCAGGTGGTAATTTTTGTCCATCATATAGTCCCTCATACAGGAACTGTTTAAAGCTGAGAACAACATAAAGAAACCACAGGGGAATTCAGCAAAACTTTGATGCCATTTACTTGCTTGTTAAATGATTTGTACTTGCCTGCTGCAGAATTAGTGGTGACGGAATGATCTGTCTCTGCTATTGCCTTCTCATTATACAGAAACCGTATAAATCATACAGCTATGTGAAACATTTTCCACATTGACATTTCCAGTCTCATCGACTTCCCAATAAGATTTGAATCCCTAGATGTTTTGGAATCATTAATAATATTGTCATTTTTATCTCCCATAGAAACAAGAGCAGAATTAAGTGTCAAATCAGATAGAATGCTCAGTTTTCTTGCAAGAATTGTGAGGCGAAAAAATTATTAAGCAAACATTTGCAACTGAATATGCTGAATCTAAGCCAAATATTTGCATGTACTGGTGAGTTACAATAAAAACCTGCATGAATTGATTTTCAATAATAAACAGAAAGATCCATTGGCTTTGCCAACACCAAATCATTCAAGGAGTTCATTCCAAAACATTGCTTGCTTCAGCACTGATGATTGACATTTTCTGCAATCAGTTATGTCCATATTGTAAATCAAAAGTACTTGATTTTTTTGTTTCCTCTGCATACAGGTTTAAAGCCCCTAGAGGGCTACACATGACAGCTTCAGTGATAAAATCTCTGCTGTTTCATTGGCCTAGTATAGTTTGCTGAAGAAATAACTTGGTTCAAATGCAGACAGGGACACAAATGCATATTGTCTGCTTGCACTAGGTCATTCCATCAGGGAAAAAGAACATTACCTAGAGGTCACATACAATAGTGAATTACAGCTTCCACAGAGGGTCTAACTTTTTAATGTGGTCATTATCTACTATACACAGGCTGATGAATCTTTAACGACCCCCAGATTAGAATATTGTTCTTTGCTAATTGGATTACTATACACAGGAGATCACTAGCTTATATAAGAAAGCTTTAATAAATACATAAACCAATTTTCTGCAAAATTCACACAAGTCTTCATTGGATGCCGTCTTTGCCTATGTTTTCATGAGTGTTTGCGGCCCCCTTACTTTAAAGGACATGAAAGGGGAGATGCTGAATTGATGATCCAGACTGTCAATAGAAAAGTAGGAAAAGTCACTGAGTGTGTCATAATGTAGGAAGAGAATTGTAAATTGTCCTGCTTTAGAAAACATCTAAATGCAGGGAATATTTTATCATCAAATTGTAAATTTGAGCAGATTTGATGATAAAATGTTCCCTGCATTTAGATGTTTTCCCTATTTAACCTTAACTGACTTCTATATCAGCATCAAATGCATTACATTATGTCATGTTTACTAATGCAGTTTTCTGACTGATGAGTAAGAAAACAAATGATCTAAGGGTTTTAATTGGCTTCATAAAGTTGTTTAGAGGTTTGGTATGCCAAAAAATTTAGTATTTATTTCTGTTAAAAGGCTACAAGACTTGCTTGTAAGATATTTTTTTCCAAAATTGACTTAAAACAATAATACTCATACAAAGAATTTATGTACAATGAACAAGAATTCATTGAGCTGTTTGTACAATAGAAAAGAATTAATACAGGGCAGAAAATGGTTGAGTATCTTACCTTAAGAATACAGTTGATCAGATCCATTACAGAAGAATCAAGGGTAAAATGAGGGATTATGGGCACAGATTGTGTGTGGTTAGTCTGAAGACAGAGGGGAAAGAAATCAGGTACCAGACGTAATTCCTTTTGTTAATTTCCACCTGTACATTGTCCACACCCAAATCTATCCCACCACTATCTCTCAACCTTTCCACTCGCCACAAACTGTATGAATAGTTGCCAATTTCCCAGTACCGAGGGGTCAGAGATTTCCTGAATTAATTAAGCCAGGATCCATAGTCCTTAGAAAAATCTCTGCTCCCCAGCCACTGTCTTCACTCCCTAGCAGCTATTTGAGGATAAATAAGATGATATGTAATGTTGATGCCATTTGTGACCGTGAGGTCACCTCATTTTTTTAGTTATTCATTTTCAGAATCTGACC
>JARFYF010000052.1:119646817-119658519 GCA_030265395.1 Rhina ancylostomus | reverse complement strand
AAAATGGACTCCATTTCTTTGTTCCAAAGGGTCTGCCACACCCAAAAGCATCCGAGAAGTGGCCGTCCACACAAATACCTGTTTTCCTCTACAAGTTAACAACAAAATGGACTCCACCGGATCACTCCCAAAAATCCATATGTGGATTGTAGTGACAGTCACAGTTATTGTTTCTCATCCATCAGTAGAGAAAACTAGCAGGCTGGTGTCTCTCTCTCTCTCTCTCTCTTCCCTCTCTCTCTTCTGACTGACTTCTTCAACAACATCATGAAGTTCTTTATCTTCTGTTGACATAAGCACTCCACACACACTCACTATCTGAAAGGGACATTCACCAATAGTAAGCTAGTCTGTAACAAAAGTGTATTTTCAATCACATGAAATAAGCAGTGCTAGGCAATCTAATTTCTTGGCTATTGTATGGTGTCACATGTTGCATTTATATTACAAGGGCAAGTTCATAATCTTGTACCCTCACTGATGAGCTGCACTTAAAGAGTCTTATTTCATACAGCAAGGGTAAGCATTGAGTGAAGGGATGCATGGTGAAGGTAAATGCAAAGTAGATCTAATAAGTGGATTGCTTCATGACAGGCAAGTTCAGGGCAGAAATCTACAACGCAATGCGTAGATTGCACCTGTTTAGTGAGCCTGTAATGCCACATTATGTTTAATAAATAGACACACCTTACTGGTACTGAATGAATGCAATTTAACGCAGCCCAATGTTTACCTTACAGGTGGTAACCTGGAAGCTTAATGGTGTGTGAATCAGAGATGGATCTATAGCATAATATCCCCAGTCCCTGGGCCTGCTTTCTCTGGAAATAAAAGTATTTGGAAGAAATACTTTGTGTGGTTATAACATGGAAATGAAACAATTCCATTCCACATCAGCATTAAGGTTTCAACATGTATTTTCAGCCTTAGGATCTGACCTAACTTGATGTCTTCATTATGGTGGTTAATTTTTTACAGGGATCTGTTGCTGTAACTTGAGCAGAAATTCAACAGGAACTCTGAGAGAAACTTTGTTTTGATTATGGGTATTTTGGTGTTTACATTGTTTTTTCAAATCTCTCACAGGAGATTCACTGGAGCAATTCCAGACAGACAATTTTTTAGTGTAATTCTAAGTGACACCATTTTGCATTGTTGTTATCATTTACTGTGAAAATGAAGTTTCAGTTACTTTTGTGAGATTTGGTGTTTTCTGTTCAAACAAGTGCTCATTCTCATGTTTACATGTACAGTATATAGGTCTCCAAAGAACTGCTTCACCACGATTTACCTAATTCTATGACTCACTACACCATTCCCTTACAGTCTTGAATGCACCTCTGTGAGTGACGCCAAGAGGTGTATTTGAAGAATAAGGAGACTCTATGGGCATGATGAACCCTCACTGTTTACAAATTTCCCAGTAGCCAGCTCAGAGGAAACATAGGCAACAGCCTGGGGTTAACTAAATCGTGGCTAGTCTTTCCAGAGGAAGGTGGTTATGAGGGCTAGGGGAGACTAAAAAGTGTAACATAACATTGATTTTAAAATAAGCAATTACAAATTAAAATATTTATTAAAGGAGTATGAGAATGAATGCTTTATTGTGCCAGATGTTTGACAGTTGCTTCACAAATGTTTAATGACACAGCTGGTTATGCAATGCTTCAGTGCTTCTGAGACCTTACAAAACAAAATGAAGCCTGCAAAATAGGTCTGCGAGGGAGGACCACTACTGTGTACAGATTATTCTCTCAGTCATAAGACAGAAGTGATTTTTCAAGATTGAATTGCTGAGCAATTGTTAAGAGATCTGTAAAACATCAACCAAGGTTAAAGTAGTTTATAAGCATAATTTGAATTGGGAGATTGTATAACAGCTTGAAATATATTCCTTCCTTATATAAAAAAAACTGCTGTGAATATGTTTTCCAAGATTATTTGTTCATTCTGCAGACATTAATAATTAAATGCTAACAATATTTGTTATTTAACTATATTCAGGTAACCTTGATAATTCTGTTGAGGTGGGAAAAGAGAGTAGCTGTAGAGTGGGGGCCATTGTGACAAGAAATCCCATTGGTACAGATGTTGCAGAGATCCTCCACTGAGGGGCAAGAGATCATTTGAGCATTTTGCTTTTTTCCTTCTTTGTCCAAGTCACCCACCAGCCAAACTCAGAAGGTAGAAACAGAGATAACATTTCAGGTCGATGACGTTCCATCAGTGTGAATAATTTCTCTCTCAGAAGTTGCCTAGAACTTCCGTTTTCATTTTCTGTTTTCATATCAATTTTCCAGAATCTGCAGCTTCTTGAGCTTTGTTTATTGGAAAGATGGACCTTGGGGGCAGGAACTGCATAGGAAGAGACTGTGGCTGGGAATGAAGTTACTCCTGGTTGGTGGGAATATCCCAGTTCCAACCTGGGAAATGGGGAGGAGGCGTGTGGAGAAGTAGAAATTTCAGATGCTTTTCTTTGTGATTGAAGGGTAAATATTGACTGGATGCTAAGGAAGACTGGTTTGCCCTTCTTTATAATAGTGCCAAAGGATCTCATACATCCAGAGGGTAAGTGTAGTCTCAGTTTAATGCCTTTCCTGAAAACTTTCACCTCCAATTTTACAACACTTACAGTATTTCATACACCAGTGCAGTGCCCACCTAACATTTTGTCCTCGAGTTTCTGAAATATGACTTAGCTGGAATTATACTGTATTATAGAGTTGTATAGTTAATTATTCTGAAACATTCACTCACATTTTTTAATTGAAACTCACAAGACTGGATAAATTCAAAAATATTTTGGGATTTAAGGTTTATCTGGATCCAGCAGCATTATTCAGCTTTCAGATATTCGCTTGATATGCAATTATTGGTTACAAGCATCATGGATCAATGAAATACTTACTTAAAGGAAGTATGTGGTTTAGAACCTAACCAGTGCGTTGAAACTTATGAAGTGTTAAAGCATCTGCAGCAGGCTAACCACGATGGAGTGAGAGCAATTTGCCCCTTGTCAAGTTGTGATCTATACCCTGAAGTGATGTTTCATGCAAGACTTGCAAGGGAATTAACATGCTTTCATTTTACAATTAATCATTGAAATATAGAGTTAATTTGCAGTAGTGAAAACTGGTACAAGATATATATGGTGAAATCGTGACCTGTTATTGGAATTATTAAATGTTTACCACCTTTCCTTGAAGGAAGGTGTATGAAGTATACATAGGTACATTAACTCCTCCTTTGTAGGTCTCTCACAGCTTGGGAATACTGAAACAAATGCAGTGCATTCTTGTTGACTTCCACAATCAGTATGTATGAAATTGCACAAGCTATATTGTGGAATTGTGAAGGAAATTTCACCGTGGGGTGTCAAATATGTGTTGTTATGAAATGTAATTTATTTCACTGGGTATGAAGAACATGAACAGGAGTAGAATGCAAAAATAGTAAGTGAAAAACCAAAATAGTATATTGGTGTCTGCTTTCATTTAAGTCCAAACATGCAAATAAAATATAGTTTTGAACAGCAATGCCTTTCTTACCTTTCCATCTTAATTACTGGTGGAAATTATTTCAATAACAAGCTAATGAGAAAGAGTGCAGAAGGCAAAGATATGATGGTAAAGACAGTGGTAGATAGAAGAGTGGATGGAGGAGCTGAGAGCTGTAAATAGCTGGAGAACAGATTGAGACGGTAAGTTTAAAAGGCACTGTAGGGGAGATTGGATATTTTTTATTAAATTTTTAAAATTTTACTTACAGTGTGGTAACTGGCGCTTCTGGCCCAACAAGTCAGTGCCCCCATTTTAAACCCATATTAACCTACCCGTACATCTTTGGAATGTGGGAAGAAGCCAGAGCACCTGGAGAAAACCCATGCAGCCACGGGAGAACATACAAACACCTTACAGACAGCGACAGGAATTGAACCACGATTGCTGACGCTGCAATAGCGTTGCGCTAACCGCTACGCTACCGTGCCGCCCCCATACGGCACCTGGTATTCCCAGGTGGTCTCCCATCCAAGTACCAACCAGGCCTGAGCTTGCTTAGCTTCCGAGATCAGACGAGATTAGACGTTTTCGGGCTAGTATGGCTGTAGGCCATGGGCTAGAAAGATTGAGACCCAGAAAGAACAGTACTGATATAGACCAGGATCAAAAAACACTAGTTTGGAAAACCAGGGACAAAACTAATATCAAAGATTTGGGAAATATACTCAATTAAACAGAACTCAGAAATAACAGGGTGGTCAAAAGGTAACCACATCAGAAAAGCAGAGGATTAAATCCAGGTATGTGTCTCTTTCCTCTTCAGTTTTCATCACTAGATTCAATGATTTATGGGAAGTAGTATGGAGGGCCTAAAAGCACACAGCATTATTGAAATTAATGCAGTGTGAATACATTGCCTGTTGAAATTTGTGCCGAATGTTAGTTTCACCAGGTTTTCATGAATTATAAACATGTATAACATTTACATGAACACAATAAATTAAGAAAACTTTTATTTTTGACAGTCAACCTTTGACTAATCAGCAGCTGAATTATTAACTGACTCCAAAGAAAGAGATGCAATTACTTTCTCCAGTCTTCACCTATTGTCTCATTTGGAGTTTCTGCCTTATTAATTGTTCTGATGATGCAAGGCACAGAATACATGAAACTAACAATACATCAGTGGTCTGATTTAAAGATAAAGGAACTGCCAGCAGATCATCTAAAGCAAGCAGTAAATAACAACCTGAACACAGCTTCAAATAGTTTTTGATCTACAGAATAGTTTTGTTTTAACTTTTTTGTTTTTTCCCCCTTCTTTATTTTTCTTTAAAAGCCACTTTTGCCATATCACTTTATTATTGGTCAACGCAAGAATCTATATATACTTCTACTTGCAGAGTCCTTGAGCTGAGGTGCGGGGTGGGAGTCATGTTACCATGGTGATAATAATTCAATATTGGATCTAAGGTTCCATTGTCAACCTTTAACTCGCAGCAATCCAGAGAATTTCATCATTTTTTGGCCAGTCCTTCTTTATTTTAAGATTTTCAGATTGTGCACTTGTTGCTAAAACATTTAAAATTTTCAGTTTTCTCCATTCTCTTGTCTCTTCCATTCTCTGCCTTTTATTTTTCCTGCCATTGTTTATATCAAATATCTCTTAATCAGCTCAGTATTTAGAACATGTGAGGGAAATGTTCAAAATCTTACCTTAACCTTCTCTTCTCCAGGGTGCTGGAGCGGGGGCATCTTAAAATAGGGATTTTAATAAAATTGGGATGACTGAAAATTAATTCTTGAGATACCTTATGCCAAATTCCTGAGGATTTTGATGTAAGGGAAAGTCTGATAAACACATTCAGCCTCTCGATACATGATTTTGTAAAGGTGTAATATATTCACCTTTCTTGAATAAGTTGTCATTTCTACAGCTCAAGCTACCTAATCATCTCAAAATAATATGAATTATTCATAGCACATCAAAGGCTAATCTAAATAAGGTCAAATGGAGTGATTTGTATATTTTACAAGTATTATGCAGTGGGTTTCATTTAAACTTTAATTAATATATAATACAACTTATGTTACCATAATTTATCCATAACGTATGACACACATTTATTGTAAATGACATACACACACCCACATATACATATATATAATTCTTGAAACATTTTCCCTGCAAATACTTTGATAAGAGCTTCAAAATCCAGCAAAACTGAATTGGTGGGAACCAATTAGTCAAAAGCAAAAAAAAGGCCAAAAACAGTCAATAGAAATGCACTACAGACTGTAGAAAATGCACAAACTTGAAAACCAGCAAATTTGACAATTAATAATAAATAAACCAACAAAATAACGTGTCACTTTTTTAAAAATCTGGTTAATTTTTTTAATGCTGAATAATTTAAAATTCTAGGTAGAGAGATGGGCAAATTACATGTAACATATCTTTTTGATTTAATTGAGTCAATTTACCTATGTTTAATTGTTTTAGTGTTTCAATGTTTTTCGTTATTTTTAATCACTGCAATGTTATCTTTGTCACCATGTCTTGAATGTTTGTGAAGATCAGTAAGATTTGAAGCCATTTGCCAATTTTGACAGATGATTCAGCCTCGGGTTTAGCTTAACCGGTTCTTAAAGTATTCTAGTAGGACTGACAGTTGGTCAGATCTTGCGCTGCTTAGCTCAAATTTGTCATAGAGTCATAAAGTCATAGAACAAAACAGCACAGATACAGGCCCTTCGGCCCAACAAGGCCATGCCGACCAAGGTGCCCACCCAGCCAGTCCCAATTTCCAACATTCAGCCCATATCCCTCTAAGCCCTGCACCTCCATGTAGCTATTCAAGTGCTTAAATGATACTATTCTACCTTTGTCAACCACTTCCTCTGGCAGTCCATTCATATACTCACAACCCTCTGCGTGAAAAAGTTGCCCCTCAGGTCCCTTTTAAATCCTTCCATTCTCATGCTAAATCTATGCCCCCTGGATTTGGACTGTCCTACCCTGGGGAAAAGACTGCTACTATTCACATTATCTATGCCCCTTATGATTTTATAAACATCCATAATATAACACCTCATTCTCCTATGCTCCAAGGAATAAAGACCTAGCTTGGCCAACCTTTCCCTATTACTCAGGCCCTCTAGTCTTGGCAACATGCTCATAAATCTTTTCTGTACTCATTCTAGTTTAAACAGGTCCTTCCTATAACACGATGACCAAAACTGGACACAGTACTCAATGACTTATACAACTACAACATAATGTCCCAATTCTTATACTCAGTGCCCCAACTGATGAAGACCTGTATGCTAAATGCCTTTTTCACCACCCTGTCTACCTGTGACATTGTTTTCAATGAACTATGCATTTACACTCCTAGGTCCCTCTGTTCCATTACACTCCCTAGTGCCCTACCATACACAGTATAAGTCTTACACTGGTTTGACTTTCCAAAATGCATCACCTCAGACTTATTTGTACTGAAATCCATTTGCCACTGCTTGACCCATTTCCCAAACTGATCAAGATCCCCCTGCAATCTATGATAACATTCTCCACTATCAACAACATCTCCTAATTTGTGTCATCCACAAATTTACTGATCAAGCCTTGTGCCTTCACATCCAAATCACTTATATAAATAACGAATAACAAGGGTCCCAGCACCAATCCCTGTGGCACACCATTAGTCACTGGCCACCATTCCGAGAAACAACCTTCAACCACCACCACTTCCTACCTCCCAGCCAATTTTGAATCCACCTAACTAGTCCTCCCTGGATTCCATGGAACCTAACCTTCCAGACCAGCCTACCATGCAGGACCTTGTCAAAGACTTTGCTAAAGTCCAAATAGACAACAACCACTGCCCTACCCTCATGTATGTTTTTAGTTACCTCTTCAAAAAACTCCAAAAGGTTCGTCACGCACGACTTTCCACTCAGAGAGATATGCTGACTCCCCCTAATCAGAATCTGTCTATCCAAGACTTTGAAGAAGATATTGTCTTCTTCACTGTAAGTCGCACTGGCAAACTTGTGCCCAGTAAAGACGGATTTACCTGGTAGACGACCAGTGATGTTGTTCACAAGAAAATTCTGAGTCAATATTTTCGTTTCGTGGAAGTCACTTGGGTATAAGTTGACATGTAAGTTGGAAGATAATTTCAGTAGCTTTCCAAATAAAAGTAGCAGCTGAAATTATTTTACTTTCCAGTCCTAAAACAGAGAGAAAATATAACAGAAGAACAGAGTTACCACAGGGAGGGGAGCATTAGGGAAGGAAGAGAAAGAAAGAGGGGGGGAGTTGAAGGAGAGAGAGGGAGATGACTTGAAATTGACATCGGACATGCAATAAAGACAAATGGACAGAAATATTGCAATAAAATATTGATTATAATATATCCTGCTGTATTTTTGTGTCAATTACTACCAAGGCAAAATACCCTGGTTCACCTGTGACTTAAAAGTGGTTACAAAGGCTGCATGTCAATTGAGAAACAATAGGCCTCAGGAGTGCAAAACTCCTTCTGAAGTTCAAAAGCTTGGTGTTGAGGAACTGCAGGCACATATTCACAAGCACATCTCCCACATTTAGGAAAAGGAGACCATATTGGGGGTGCTCAGAGGTGCCAGAATTTTGGCCAGCTTGAGGAAAGGAATTAAATCTAATTGTGGACATTTCAGAGGGGACTCCCTGTTGTCTACCCCAGGGAAAGTCAGCACCAGGATCCATCTTCTCTTTTCATTGACCAGTCTGGTGCTCTCCAAATCACAGTATGGATTTCATCCAGCTAGCCACACAATGGATATGATTTTCACCATGCAGCAGTTCCAAGGGAAATGTAGAGAGCAGTATCAGCTGCTATACATGGACTCTTTGACTTCATAAAAGCATTTAACTCTGTCAATTAAGAGGGACTGTGGACCATTCTTCTCAAATTTGACTGCCGTAGAAATTTATCTCCATCTGCTTTATAATGCCATGCAAGCTGTGATCATAATCAGTGGAGCCACAACAGTACCAATCTAAGGGCAGACCATTGTCAAGAAAGACTGGATTATCATTCCCTTACATTTCTCAATCATTCCAATTGCAATCATCGGTGTATTTTCATCATTTCTTGCTGGGAAGAAGCTAATTTACAAGACAAATGAATATCTGTTCAGCTGACATCGTTTCCACTCCAGGACCGAGGTCACTGACTTCAATCATCGAGATGCAGTGTGCAAACAATGCTTATTTATGCATATGTTTGGAAGCCGAACTCCAAGCCATCAATGACTTAATCATTGAAGTATATGAGAGAATGAGCCTTACACTTTGCACCTACCAAACAAAAGTCTAGCATTAATCTGCTTCTACAGCACAACACCGCTCTCTGTCAATTAAAGTCCATAATGGGACTCCGGAAAACTTAAACCACTTCCCATATCTCAGCAGTCACCTGTCAGTGAAAGTAGATGGCAATTGTAGCTGAGTCAACATGTCAAGTATCCCATCAGGCTTTGAAAGGACACTCTGACTGGAAAGTGATGCTGGGAACTACAGAAGAAAGAGCACAGTGAAGAAATATTTGAGGACATATTTAACCTCTCCCTGCTTCAGTCTCAGGTTCCCACCTGATTTAAGAAGACTATTATCCCGGTACTGAAGAAAAGCAAGGTAACATGCCTCAATGACCACCGACCAGTGGTTCTGACATCCACCATCATGAAGTGCTTTGAGAGGTTGGTCATGCACTCAACTCCAGCCTCCCAAACAACCTGAACCTATTGCAATTCGCCTATCGCTGAAACAGGTCTACAGCAGATACCATCTCCCTGGACCTACAGTCAGCTCTGGAGCATCTGGACAGTAAATACACCTACATTGGACTATTGGTTATTGACTACCGCTCTGCCTTAAATACAATAATCCCTAGCAAGCTTGTCACCAAACTCCGAAACCTAGGACTCAACACCTCCCTCTGTAGGTGTGGTGATCCTTGACTTTCTAACAAACAGACCGCAATCAATGAGGATAGGCAGCAGTACCTCTGGCACGATTATTCTCAACACTGGTGCCCCACAAGGCTGTGTCCTCAGCCCTCTACTCTACTCCTTATACACCCATGGCTGTGTGGCCAGATTCTGCTCTAACTTCATCTACAAGTTTGCAGATGATACCACCATTGTAGGCCGTATCTCAAACAGCGATGAGTCGGAGTACAGGAAGGAGAAAGAGATCTTGGTGGAATGGTGTCATGACAACAACCTGTATGATCAGTTTGCAAGACAAGTTTTTCACTGTACCTCGGTACAAGTGACAATAATAAAGCAATACCAATGCCAAAAAGAAGTCCCAACTCACAAATTTTCACTACCAATCCAGCAACCAGACAAAGGGTTTAACAATGAATTCATTAAGTTTAAAAGAAGACAGAAAAAAAAGGAATTGTATTCGATGAGTTTTGTTTCCAGTCAGACCAGGAGAGAAATTCTAACATCCATGCTGCTCTTTTGATAATCAGTAAAGTATACACTAATGATATATGGGTCTAAGAAAATGCACTCTCTCCAGCTCTTGCCTTGAGATCACTTCAAGTGATATGATGGGTTCCCTGATTAGACTGCAAATAGGGGCCCACATCATTAGGGGCTCACATAGTGTTTTGTATGAAACAATCTCCAATATAAATGGAGAATGAAGGAAAGGAAATGGGGATTAAGGCTTCTGAGGGAATGTTTATCCCAATCTTCCATCCCTTGCTTTAACATACTATATCAGAAAAGCAACAGAAAGTTTATTCCACAGTACCTACCTAAGAGCCAGCAAAAGTTGTAAGCAGCAGAATAAACAAATATCTTATTCTGTTCTACAGAGCTTCGCAGAGGGAAGAACATTACAGACAGGACACGTACCAATTCATGAACAGAATTATAAGCCTGTGTTTTGCAAGCATTTGTCTGAAGAATGCACTAAAGGTAGATATCTACTGTTATGGAGCACCCACATAATTGCCAGATGTCCTCAGCTGTAACTGTATAGCTGCAGTTTGATTGGGTAACTTTTGGAAGATCAAGAAAACCCCTTGAAATTTATCCTTAGTCACATGCAACACACACACACACACACACACACACTCACACATATGCAGGCATGCATGCACACAGAGTAGCATTACACATGGTTGTTTGTTCCTAAGAAATTCAGTTCAATTAACTTTTTGAAACATTCAACACTAAAATGCAACCAAGTACAAATTTCTACAGTATAATCCTGTTGCACCATTGTATCATTTTCGATAAAATAGTGAAGTAATTTTCTGAATAAATATGGTCAGTGAACAGATAATTTGCATTCTGAAGCCATGGTGATTAGACAGCATAACAATTCAAGCAATGCTGCAATAGCTTTTAACTTGTGTTCACAGTAAAATAGGCAATTTCCTTAAACAGATTGAGCTTCTCATGCATGCATTGTGCCATAGGACTAACAATTATCTTATCATGAAGAAAACTATAAAGACTAGATCAATTCATGGGATTTAACATCCTTTCTCAGAAGGATTTCATATACAGGCAAATATCCACATGATTGAAGCAAATGTCGATGGCTCTTGCTGTATCTTTTATTTGCAAGGACATTTTTGGAAATCTGAATTCAGCGGCAAAACGTCATGGCCAGAAATAGTGCATGTCCTTGTCAACACATTCTGACCTTCCCCACTTGCATCTTGTTCTTTACTTTCAAATCTATGATCATGATCTTCATTTAAGGGAACTGTTGCCCGCTTTAAATAATGCTGTGGACATAATATTGAATGCATGAGCTGTCTTCATCACAGATGCATTCATACAAAAGAGCTGGTCTTTGGCTTCAGGAAGGGGGATGGTGCACCCACTCTTGTTTACATCAACAGTGCTGAGGTCAAGAAGCTTGTGAGCTTCAAATCCCTTGGAGTGAACATCACCAATATCCTGTCCTGGTCCAACCACATAGATGCCACAGCCAAGAAAGCTCACCAGCGTATCTACTTCCTCAGGACGTCAAAGAAATTTGGCATGTCCTCATTGACCCTTGCCAATTTTTATAGATGTACCATAGAAACCCTTTTATCTAGAAGCATCACAGTCTGATCCAGTGACTGTTCTGCTTGGGACCACAAGAAACTGCAGAGAGTTGCGGACACAGCTCAGCAC
>JARFYF010000052.1:119448373-119460470 GCA_030265395.1 Rhina ancylostomus | reverse complement strand
ATAATTTGAGATCCAATGCCTGCATCCCATTTGTCTCTCTAAGCTCCAGACCATACTGCATTAGAAAATTCCAGATATGACATTTTCAGAGAGGCAGCTTACTGATGAACCCAGAAATGAAGCAAAAATCCGTCAATTATGGATGAATTAATTGTCTGGGGTATTGGGAATGAAATGCTCATCCTCTTCAAGATAAACAATGTCAATGCTGGAGAGCAGAGGTCAATGTCAATAAGAAACACTTTCATCTCCAGGGACCCAGGTTCAGTCCTGAACTCAGGTGCTGTTCATGTGGAGTGTGTGTGTTCTCTCTGTGTGGGTTTCCCTTGGGTACTCCTCCCACATCCCAAAAATATGTTGGTAGATTAAATGGTAATTCTAAATTTCCCCTCATATAGTTGGGTGGTAGGAGAATCATGGGGAAGTTGATGTGTATGTGAGAGAGAACAGACTGCTGAGAAAAAAGTGGGGAATGAGATTGGTGAGATTGCTCTAAAGGCTGCATAGACTCGATTGGCAGAATGGCCTCCTTCCATGGAATGAAGAAAAAGAAATCCCAGTGATGGGTCATAAAATTCCTCAGAGCAGCTTGCACAATTGGTATTATTTCACCTGAAATCCTATTTACTTTTTTGTGCTTTCCCCTAGAGTTCCAGCAGAGAAACGAGAACAAACTGGATGCATTTTCCAAGGAAATTCTCAGTCAATGACTCTCACTAAAGCTCTCCTACTGGGCCAATGTTAATCCTCTTGCATCCATTAAAAAGCTTGCACCTTTCAATGAGCACTATTTGAGACTGGTCGCATATATTTTACATGGCAATATTATGGTGGACAATGAGAAGAGATTTTGATCCTATTGGTCTGAGTTATATTGATAAATCAACATTGAAAAGGTTGTATTGCAGTGATCTGAAATTACTCATGAGTCTGTTCTCTGCATTCATTTATTCAAGCCTGAAGATAGCATTGGCTGGAGCTGGGAGGCATCCTCAGTTACTTACATTCACCAGGCTGGAGCTTCCACTAACATTGCTGGGTAAAATCTAATGGAGTATGAGGATGAATTCAGTCTCACCAACTGTGGCGAATTGCTCTCATTGAGACCGGCAACACTTCATCATTGTTTTCGAAAGTGGCCATGTGAATAGATGAAGGATCTTGACCCAAAAGATCAACTGTCCATTTCCCTCTGCAGATATTGCCTGACCCAGTGAGTTCCTCCAGCAGCTCATTTTTTGTCCCAATGTGGATGTTGGGCATCAACTCTAAGAAGGAGTGGGTAAAGGGCCCAAGGTCAATGAATGTAGGTCCTTTGAGCTGATGGATGTCTCTTTTGCACTAGAACTCCTACCAGGATCTCACTGGTACACAGTAAATGACTTCAGCCAAGGGAAGTGCATTAAAGCCAGGGCAGATTGAAGGAGTAAGCAGAATCATGAAAACAAAGAAGCTTTCAGCTCAGGAGGCTCAACACCTTGACCCTGGACCTTTGGAAGACCCAATGAATTTGTCCAAAAACTTGGCCTTTTTCAGGCTTGCTGTATTAAAGTGTCTCCACATTTTTCTTCTGAAGCTTCACCTGAATATCTTAGATATCCCTTATTTCTAATCATCCCAATGGTGGAAAGAGTTTTCCATTATCTACTCTCTCAAAACCTTTCATAACATGGAACGTGTCTACTCACTCTCCTCCAACTCCTCTGTTCTAAGAAGAGCAATAACAGCTTCTCAAAAAACACATTCCCTCATGTCTGACAGCATCCTAGGTGACCTCCTCTGCATTCTGTCCCAGGCAAGTTCTGCCCTAGCAGAACTTCATCCAAAAGCAGCAAATTCAGCACATTGGGTGAAGAGCAGCCACATGTTGACTCTTTTGTCTATATATAAATGGCAGGTACTCAGATGCATCCAAGGCACCCACTTGCTGAAGACGACCTATTCTATCATCCTGTCTGACAAGGCATTAGGAAGCTATCCACCCAGAAAGATTATTTTCTGCTTCCACTGACAGGGGTTATTAATAATTGTTTTCACAGACAAATAACCTTTCTAATTGCAAACCAAACCATTCTCTCAACTAGACTCAGCTCCTTCCAAGGAAGAGGCTGGTTTGCCTTCCTTTACCATGCCTACCAGTTGCCAAGAATCCATTGTGTCAGAGTGAGGTCAGAGATACTGCAGCTCCTGAAGCCTAGGCTTCTTCCACATTGATGGCTTGGGGTGGCTCCTACTCCAATAGATAGTTTGTGAGTACTGACTTAAGGCTACACACCAGGATTAACACGAATGCACCAGAAGAATCAAGGAGCTTAGCCTCTGTTGACTTATGGGCCAAAGTAGTCCCATCCTATTTTCAGGCAAAGAGGCAAATATGTAATTCATTCAGTTAAATCCACCACACGTTAAGTTTCATTGGTAGATTTGTGTCACAAGGTGACATTCTGAAGACTCCTGAGGAAAAAACTACTATGATTCAAGAAGTATGCACCACATTAACTGCTTCTGGATGATGCTGTAAATGGATCAAATGTAAGTCATTCACTCCATTGTGATAAAATATTCCATAAGCAACAGAAGTGAAACCACTTTTGTCTTAAAGTTATGCCTTAGTGGAAGCAGGTTGCAAATGTAATGTGCATGAACAACTCATCCACATAATTCCTGATTCTTTTACCTGTTTTACCATACAATTTATTGTTATTTATCCCTCATTCTACTCCTTTTTTTTACTTAAACTGCAGTGTATGATTGAAAGGACGTTCAAATGTCCTTCTTGCAGATATCTATCATCTTTCACAGTATGTGAAGGGTAGAATGCAATGGGTTCAAAATTGTACTCTGCCTGAAAGACCTGTTAAAGCAAAGCAGCACACTGGGTGAAGGTGGAGGAGTTAGACATTTGGCATTGTAGTCCAAACTGCATCCTCACTGAGGATGACAGACCATGTCTTCTTTCATTTAAAGGGCACAAAGACCATTCATTCACAAGTTCCCTCTCCTATGGAGCTCATGCAGGAAATCAGTTGGAAAGAAGGAGAGAGACTGGAGATAATAAGGTGTAGAGAGGATACTGGGTGTGGGCATTTGTAGAGATGATCAGACAGTGGGGTGGGAAGGGAAGAAAGGATCTGACAATAAGGTTGGGGGCTTGTGAGGGATTGGTGTGGGAAACAATTTTAGGGTGATGTTGGGACGCTGGTGAAATGGGAGATAGAATTTATCCTCGAGACATGGGATGTCAGACTCAGTGTAGGGCTAATTGGGGAAGAGGTTTGGGTAGACAATTACAGGGTCTGAGAAAATCAGCGACAAAACGAGGCACTACAGTGATGATGGAAGCAACCAGTAAGAAAACCAGTTATAGCAGAACCTACTGGGAGAAAGGTGAATGTCTCAAACTCCCTCCATCCCACTTCCACCCCAGTGGCCCAGCTCAGTACGGCCTCCATTAAATGACTCCAAAGTAGGTCTCAAACTGTTGGCCCTGGCTTTGGTGTGCAGGCCTGCACCATTTGCATGCCTCATCTGGGCAAAACAACTTTATTGCAGGTAATGGCAAATGTACACTGTGCACCATGTGACAGTGCAGGTCTTGCCTGGTAATCTCCACATAAATCAAAAATCTGTAGGTGAGCCACTGGCTTCCTAAGTATCAAATCACATTCAACCATTCGGTTCTTGATAAAACTCCTTTGCACTCCACACAAGAGAACTTTGAGATGTGAGATAGAATTTCTAGAGCAACTTTTCTTTTGTTTTCTTTTACTGAGAGTAAAGTGAAGTACATTGCTTTCTTGGAGTGCACTTTCCCAAAACAAAAGAATCGTAGATACATGTTTAGTTACAAGGAGTATGTGTTTTAAAATACCTTTTATGTTCCTGTATACTCTTATTTTAAGTCTGCAATTCTTAGGTCTAGACACCCCAGTGAGGGCAAACATCATTGCTGCATCTGCCCTCTCAAGCCTGATAAGAATTTTGTACGTTTTGATGAGGTTGCATCTCATTCTTATAAACTCTAGAAAATATGGGGTTCATCTGTTTAAGTTCAGCTAATGGGACATTCCCCCATCCCAGGAATCAATTAAGTGTACCTACAGTATGTTGCACTTCTCAACCACAAGTATATGCTTCCTTGGGTAGGCAGACTAGACTTGTACACAATATCCCCAAGTCCAGTCTTGCTAAGATCCTCTTTAAATGCAGTAAGAAATAATTACTTTTGTAATCAAATCTTCCTGCAATAAAGGTTAACATACAGTTTGCCTTCTTAATTGCATGCTGTACCTGCATTCTAACATTTGTCAATACAAAGGTACAAGGACATCCAGGTCCCTTTGAACATCAACACTTAACAATCTCTAACCATTTAAAAGTACTCTGCTTTACTACTTCTTCAACCAAAGTGGATGACCTCATGTTTTTCCTTGCTATAGTCCATCTGCCCTGTCCTCACACAGCCACTTAGCCAGTCTATATCGTCTTGAAGCCCCCTTCATTCTTCTCACACCTCACATTGGCAGCCAGCTTTGTATTACCTGTTACCATTACTGTTTGGTACAGTTACAAAAAGTAATAAGGTATTTCAAAGCTGTCATTTAAAAGTTTCCCTTCTGCTTATCTGCTCCTCACCGAGTTTCTCCTTTCAAGTGAGATGGACATTAATCTTTGTCAGTACAAAGTCACCAGGGGTGAAAAGTTTAATTTTAACCTCATGTTTCATTTTTCCTTTTCATTGGCCAAACATTAGCACACAGTCTGTTCAAAATATCCTTCAGGGAAGGAAATCTGCCATCCTTACTCAGCATGGTTTATGTGAGACTGCAATGTGATTGACTCTTGACTTCCCTCCTAAAAGCGCTAGCAAGCCATTCAATTCAGGGACAATTAGGGATGGGCCATAAATGCTGACCTAGCCAGTGACCCCCACATTCCATGAATGAATAAAAATGGTGCAAAAAGTTTCAAAAATATATTTAAAATAATGCTTTTTTTTTGCTGACAAAGCACAAAACTGCAACATCAAAAGGTAACTGGTTTGTATACCCCGAAGAATAAAGTGCAAAATGCATGTAACATTTTGAATGCACATTGCCAGCTTATTGAAAAAGCACATGGGAAATCACTTTACTATTCTTTGGAATTCCCTGCAAACATAGGCATGGAAAACAAAATCTCAAGGAGAAAATTATACTCATCATTACAATATGATCTGCTGAATAACAATGGGCTCAGTTAAAAAAAGTGCTAAAAATAGCAGGTCTTAAAAAACAAAATTTCTGAATTGTTATATGTTCATTTATTTCACACAGTATAGTCTAAATTCATTTAAAATTATCTTAAACTGCTAACATTTCACCCTTACCCCTACACTTGCAGCAGCTAGTGTCTTACACATGAGTCATCAGTAAAGAACAATAGCATGTCACAGCTAATTGCAGTCAATGATATCAGTTAATTTGAATCCAATTGAAGTTTCCAGTGATACAAACATCGATGACTTACTTTTGTCTCGCTATGTGCTTCCAGAACAGCTGCCACGTTCTGCACAATAACATCTTACGTTTAGACAAAGCTAATGAGGTGAGCAGAACAAACCGTTGCCAAAGAAACCATGCCAGCATAGTACAGTGGGCATCATTCTTCTTATTGTCCATCTGAAAGGGGCTTGTCACTTCCTGTCCTTCTCCCTATGTGGACAAAATTGGCTGACCCTCCCAGGTCCTGACCTCAACCAGCAGCCAGATGTCTAGCAGCTTCAGAGGGCTAAGCAAAGATGTGGTCACACGGATGATGAGGTCAAAAGTCAATACTTTTCACAAGTTGCTGTTGGAAGAGAGAGACAGGAGCTTATTTCACTTTTTTTCTTAACATATTACCATTTAGGATGCAACAATAATAGAAATTGCAAAAACAATAACTCTTATTTTTATACTATCCAAAATTTAATCCCAAAATATCCAGTGCTCAAAGTTTTTGTTCAGAATTGATATTCTTGCTGCACAGGCTGAATTGTGTGACAAACACTTCGAATGCTGCATTACGTTACTGTTTATTACCATAGTGCTTTGTAGACCATCATTTGCAAATACATTTACAACGCGTGCTTTCAAGATTGTATAGGAATGCTAACAATAGAGTAAAAGAATGAGAGAAGCTTTTTGTGCATTTGGTAGAGCTACCCCTCAGCTTTTTACTAGATGGAGGTGAAAATTTGATACTGAATAGTGAATGTATATACAGAATAATGGATATTAATGGCAGAGACACATAATGAAGGTTATTTTTGGTGGCTTGCAGCAAACATGCACATAAAATGAGATAGTCTCAGTACAGTCTTAAACCTAGTTCGAAGTCCATGTAAATGAAAAGGAAAACTACAAATCTAAAATAGACAAAACAGTTGATAAATTGATCAGCATTGTTATGTTCAACCTTGATACTTTCTCTCAGAGACTGGTTAACCTACTCTGCATTTCCAGCACTTCTTTGCTTCTTCAGATGACATACAGCATAGTTTGTTATTGAAAATACTGATTAGCATAATCAAGATTTTCTCCTTCCCAAAGCACATAGTCCCAAACGGGAATTTTAAAAATTTGGGAAGGCAAGTGTCATATTTCAGAATTGCTAACCATATTTTTCTACGCAAGAAGGATTTTGGATCTGAGAGGTGTTTAAGTATTGTGTTTGAAACAAAGTGAATTGGCACGGGTTTTAAAAATCGACATCCACAGACTGCAGGCATGAAAGCCATCTGTTGAAACCAGATGGGCCAGTATGTTAAATGCAAAAGCTTACAGCCTAGTTCAGAAATGGAGTTCTGGAAGTGATGGACACCAATTTGGGGGACAAGGTCCAAAGTCTTTGAGTGGAATAGGCGATTGAAGATGGGTGCAGTATGTTAGGGCACAGGGATCAAGAAAGTGTTTATTATTTGAGGATGGAAGTGATAAAGGCAGGTTTAAAAGCTATTCAGACAATACCAGAAGAGAGGAGAGTCATGATTAAAACCAGCTACAGTAAAAGCCAAAAACAGTTTAGAAGTTTGCTAGGAATAAAGTCTGATGGACAAGGATAGCTAGAGAGGACAAGGAGGAAGTAAGAAGTGATAGGTGCAAGCTGAGGGCTAGGGTAAGGGAACCTCAGGGGAGTTTGACAGTGAAGGAAGGTAAAGAACCAATGAGATAGATGAGCAGATGCTTTCAGTATTAACTGCGAAAAAGGTCCTGATCTCCGCACTTGTAAGGGTGAAGGGGCACTGGAGAGGCCTTTAGGTCAGCTCTTTGTGGTGGAGAAAGAATTACTTTGCATTCCAGTACATTCTCATAGATGCAATATATATATTTTCTTTACTTGGACTCAATAATTAGATATTAATGTAAAGGTAATGTTTCTTTAAAATGTGCATTCCGAGGGATACATAAAGATAGTGCAGATTTATTGACATAGCTACTCTTGGAGTACTGGGGAGCAGAAAATAATGAGGGTGAAACGGTCTACAGGATACAGCAAAACAGGTGATGGCAAATCAACGACACATTTTACATCAGAAAATTGATGTGATTATAATATTTAATGTCTCAGTAAGGAGCCCTCGTGTAATTGGTATCAGCAGTGATCAGTGAAAAATACTGAAGTGGACAGATTCATATTAGGCACAAAGGAAGATGACTGTGTTTGTTGCAAGTCACATCATTTCTGCTTCAAACACTGTTGCAAGACTTCTTAATGGCAGAATCATAGGTCCACTCATTCATGTTCATGTCTGTTGTCACCTACCTACAGAGAGCAAAAGAAAACTGTAGCAGAGAACTGTCCACATCCATAGCTGTTAAAGCACTCAAGAAGGTTGACACCATCAAGGCAAAGTAATTAGCTTAGTAAATATTTCATCTGAACTACTGTTTCCACCAATAGGATTCACAGGTACATCTTCCAAATCCACAAACAACCTCTATCACCCTGAAGGACAAGGTGATTGGGTGGATGGGACCTAAATTTCCCCTTAACTCACACACTCTCCTGGCCTTAACACATCCATTGTCACTGTTGTGTTGAAATGCTGCAATTCCCTTGCTGAGAAAATTGAAGCACAGAATGCACATTCACAGTTCAAAAAGATGGCCCATCAATATTTCCCCCAGGGCTATTAGAGATGGTTGCAAGTGCAGGTTTTTGCCAGTGGCACTATATCGCAGTAAACAATGTATGTTAAAGAAAATCATGTCTCTGGGCTTAGGTCTCCTCTCTAATTCTATACAATGCACAGACTATTCCGTTCCGAGCTAAACACAGCTGAAGGAGAGAAGCATGAGATGTTATTTTTGATCTGATACTTTTGGCAGGGTGCCTTTTCCCTCAGTAGCACAAATTGGTAATTTGGCCTAGCACTGAATATAAATTTCTGTCTAATAGCGGTTGAAAATCTGCACAGCAGTTGCTCATATTCCCAAAACACAGTCCTGCAGGGAAGATCCTGCACTGAGAAAGTAAAGTCATGCCTGAAATTAACAGGCAGTGAGCCTGTAACTTTCCACCTTCACCTCAATCTCATGGAAATCACCCAAAGCTGCAGGAAACCTATGGCCTCCTCTACCCCAGGGCCCCTCAATTCCCTCTCTCAAATTCAGACCTCTTGCAGCTGTTAAATATTTAAGACTTTAAGCCATTTTGCACCTTGGTAATGCCATACATAAAAATATCACTCTCTACAAAGTCTAATTATTCAAATATTTTCTTTTATTCTTTCATTAGTATTTTGTACATAATTATAAAAGGTAAATAACTATTTGGAGTAGTGAAGAAACACCAGTAAAACAGCACTGCAACGTTTCTATTTTTTTCAGTTGTGCTTTGCTTTTGACAAGACATTGCAAAACTGCAAGTGAATGTCTAACATCACATGTAAAAATATGGAGGAACATTTTAACAAAGTCCATCAAGGTGTGGAGCATTGCAGATAGCAGCCACGAATCTCCACCTACAACCCAAAGGAAAATAAGCAAGGCTCATAGTTTCAGTCAGAATGGGAAATCAGAGCCAAAAAGCATGAAATGGCAGTGATGGAATTTATGATCAATTATTATGCAGTTTCCTCAGGATAAAATACTTAAGACCAACCACTATAGAATAGAATTTTTCTTTTTACTGTGACTACCATTAGAGCATTGTGATGACTTTTATTATACTATTCATGTCTGGGGAAAAGAATGTGAGCAAAATTGATTTGGTTTAATAAAAACGAAAGTAACAACTTCACCATATCAAGAACAGGATCAGAATTCACCAGTGGCAACGTGCCAACACACCTGTATTAATAAAGCATTAGGATGTGAAGCAAGGAGTGATGTACAGAGTTGATGCTGCAATATACAGGAGTACAGTGCCAGCTGGGAGAAATAGGAAAATATGCAGACACTGGAAGAGAATTAAACTCTAAACAGAGAACCTGGAGGAAGTGGCTTAAGATTCCTTCCCCAGTTTCTAGGTTGTTGCTCATTAGCATAAGTGTGGCAAGCGACCAACATGGAGCAAGGTCAACATATGTGATTTGTACATTAGGGGGCAGGGCCTTGGTTCCCAAGAACCTGCAGCAGTTTGAAGGAAAGATATTTGGCTTTATAGACAAGTCACAGAAGGAGGAGCATAAGGCTGTTCGAACAAATTTTTAAAAGGGAAAAGTTGATGAAAGAATGTTATGAAAAGCCCGCAACAGAGGCATGGGAGCATTTTTCCAAGTCCTGGCTACAGCACAGGAAGAAAGTAAAAAGGACATGTTATTCATTCAGGCCAGTGACACCCCAAGGAAAAGAGGTAGTCCATTTTATTATTGAAGATGATTTTCTTTTTCATTGAAGTTAACAGCCTATAACTTTACAAAGAAATCATTTCCCTTTACTGGTGTAAAACAAATTCACTCCTCCTGAACTCCCCAGGTGCCAATACATTACTCACTGACAATACAGAAGCCCGCCTTCACTTCTGCACAACTGTCTTCTCTCTCACTTTGTTTGTCATGCATAGGTCCTTTCTGCTTGAATCACACACAATGTGCTCACAAGCTCTCTGTGGTCACATCACATGCACATCCACACGCTAAACCCTAACCCAATCTTTACCACAGTAGGCTCACTGGAGCAAGGTCCACGTCACCTCCTCAGAGCCACCTAACCACCCTCACCACATACCTGCCCAAAAGGAGGATCCACCATGCAAGCCTGGAGGATGAGGAGCAGTTGGAGAAGAATGAAGAAGGCTCCATAAATTGCTGTAGCCACCACTGGCAGCTCAGAGATTGGTATTGTGTGCTACAGGATTTACAATAGACTGTTTCTCAAAGGCCCAGAAGCCAGACCAGATAGAAGACACAATAGGTGCCATCTTGCTAGTGAGTGTGATGGTTTCTTAATTCTGGTACAGAGTAGCCAGATAAGAACCTTGCAGTGCTAGGCTAGAGGAGATTGATGAGTGCAGCAAACAATTGCTGGAGGCAATGACTAGCCTTCCTGAAAACTATTGAGCCAAGGCTGGGGAAAAGAAAAGACAACCTTCAGCTTGGATTTTGACTTGATTGAGAGTCTGGAATCATCCTCGCAGAGTATAGAGAGTAACCACTCCCACCAACTGACTAACATCATGCAATAGCTTGTATCTGAGAACATAACTCCCACAGAGTCAGGGAAATATCCATACCTTCCTTGGAATAGCAAACAGGTTCCTAGGAATGAACAACACTGCAACAATAAAGCTTCAAACATTTGTTATTGCTCTTCTAAAGCTTTCTATTGAATGATAATGCTGCAATAGAAACTGAGGTAAATGACATGGTGACTCTTGACTTGCTGATTGATAGAACCTTGCAGAGAGCCTCAAATACACAGAGATTCATCTCCTGGCCCTGTTCCCACATCCACCAGTCCACCATTTCCCCTGAAGTTACTATTGGTCAGACAACCCAGACTGATAAAGAAGCATCCATGATAAGGCTAGAATAAATCAAAGGAAGTTGACTGAACTGTATGACATTGATATGAAAACCTTAGTTTTCCATGAAAGCCAACAGAGACCTCTGAGCCATGGCCAAAAAACCCAAAAAATCACTTAAAAGGAGTGACTTGCATACCCTGACAATCTTGAGGAGCACTATGGCTGAAGGCTCAGGAAATGACTCAACTCCCCTACTTTCTGCCCATTCTCCAGGTCCCACCAAAGCCAAGCCCAGATCCTAAATGAGGACCCACCAGGGTTCATCCTGGGTCTGTACACTAAGGACCAAACTGGGTTTAAGCAGGTCTCTCTGGCACTAACTACAATTTCATATAAGATGCTGTCATAGACACAATAGACTGTAAGATTATCTGAATTATCATCCCTGCCTCAGCATTTACTCCTGTAGAGACAGGTAAAATATTCCAGGTAAATGCAATGCTGTCATAGACAGTGACTTACGAGGGTGGGCAAGAAGAAAAAGTATCTGGCTTCCTGATCTACAGGATTGGAAAATATATGGCCTCAAAGATTAAAATTGTAACCACTAGCTATTAAAAGAACAGATTTTGATTTTATGTACATGCTTCTGTATTGCCAACAGCACCTTGAGTGTTTAATGATCAGATTTCAGAAATGGGTATCTTTGGGTATCATTAGCATCATTTCCCCCACCACCATCTGGATCCAGTTCCACCTATCACCTACCAACCTCTGTCCCAGCCCTCCCTCGCACTGCCATATACTGGCAGTCTTTCCTCTTCTCTCTCAGTCCTGATGCAGGTTCTTGACTTCTTCCAGCATCCTATTTTTTGTTCCAGATTCCAGCTTCTGCAGTCATTTTTGTCTTCAGAAATGATAACCAGGAAATCTTTTTAGTTAATTTCACGCAATATCCATAGTTTGGCTCATTGAGCTCGCAGTACTCCTGTTGTACAATGGGATTTGTTATGATGCTGCTCACCACTTCCCCCGCCCACAAGTCTGCCTATAACAATCTCACTCTCAACCTGTCACTTACTCATTGTTGTTAAAAGACAATGTTGGCAAACTTAGTCAATGAGGACTGATAGTGTGACTAGTCTACCTGAACTTCAGCTAAGCT
>JARFYF010000052.1:119415171-119432154 GCA_030265395.1 Rhina ancylostomus | reverse complement strand
TAATGAGTTGACCTGTGATTGGTTTACAAGACAAGTTTTTCACTATACCTTGGTACAAGTGACAATAATAAACCAATACCAAATACATACAAAAATGCCTGAATATATAAACAAAAACTGAAGAGTGCACTAACTTTTCCAAGTCATTGTGAGATTATAATTGTCATTTAAAAAATGACCAGAATTAAGAAGGCAGATTAGGACAACTTATTTTGCTCAATGTTTTCACGAAAGAAAGCTTTCTGTGTGGCACACTGTGAGTTACAATGAGAAAGGCAATTATTTAAGGTCCTACGACAGAGATTCAAAGTTGTACCAGTTAGAGTAGGCCTCAGTTTAAGCATGGCATACATTCCACAGGGCAAAAACAGGTAATAAATGAGCAGTATACTCATAAAACTGTCCTGTTTGAAAGAATAATTTTCAGAATCAGAACCAGATTTATTATCACTGACTTAAATGACATGAAATTTCTTGTTTTGCAGCAGCAGTACAGTCCAAAGACATAAAATTACTATAAATTAAAAAAACAAATAAATAGTGCAAAAAGGAGGGATCACAAGGTAGTTCATAGGTTCATAAACTGTTCAGAAATCTGATGACAGAGAAGAAGCTGTTTCTGAATCAATAAGTGTGAGTCTTCAGACTCCTGGACCTCCTTCCCAATGGTAGCAATGAGAAGATGGCATGACTCGGATGGAGAGGGTCCTCAGGGATGGATGCCGCCTTCTTGAGGCACCGCCTCTTAAAGATGTCCTCGATAGTGGGGAGAGTTGTGCCCTTGATGGAGCTGACTGAGCCTACAACCTTCTGCAGTCTCTTGTGATCCTGTGTATTGAAGGTTCCAAATCAGGCTGTGGTGCAACCTGTCATAACGGTCTTTACTGTACATCTGTAGAAACATGTAAGAGCCATAGACTCAGAGAAATACCTTTGGTGACATTCCAAATCTCCACAAACTCCTATTGAAATAAAGTGGCTGGTGTGCCTTCTTCGTGATTGCATCAATACGTTGAGCCCAGGATAGATCCTCTAAGATGTTGACACCCAGGAACTTGAAGCTGCTCATCCTTTCCATCGCTGACCCCTCAGTGAGGACTGGTATGTGTTCTCCCGTTTTCCCCTTCCTGAAGTTCACAATCAAGTCCTTAGTCTTGCTGATATTGAGTGCCAAGTTGTTGTTGCAACACCACTCAACCAGCCAATCTACCTCACTCCTCTATGCATTAAAATGATCATTTTAATGCATAATTTAGACCTTACGTTCTGATTAACATTGCTTGAACTTGCTTAGACATACTCAAATGGACATCTGCAGGTTTAGCACTCAAGCCTTGATTAGAAGCAATTTTCATGTGTGCCTTTCAAATGTGAACTTCCTCCAGCCACTTTCACCAAAGGTATGGATTACATGGACAAACACAGTTACAGCTTTTGAGATGGCCCAGTGATTAAGAGAGAGAATACACAGACCTTCACATGTGGCATTGCACATCCTGGTAGAGGGGTGCACAACAATGTATATTTCTTTCCTCCTGGGTGTATATTCTGGGACACTGGTTATGCCTTACCCCAGATGTGAAATATAGGTTTTGATGCCAAATTTTTTGCAAGTTCTCTGAACCTAATGGAAAAATAGCAGTAGAAAACTGATGCAACTTACCAGAGAAAGCGTACAAGTAATTGAAGAATGGCCATTTCTCCTGTTTGTTGTGAATCCCGCTAGAGTTTTCTGTAAACCATGGCTGCTCTATTGTGTGCAATTCTGGTGCCTTATTACACAAAGGATGTGGAGGCTTTGGAATGAGTGTAGAACAGGTTTACCAGGAATGTGCTATAAGGAGAGGTTGAATAAACTTGTGTTGTTTTCTCTCAAGAGTCAGAAGCTGAGGAGAGACCTAAAAGAATATAAAATTATGAGAGGCATGGATAGGACAAACAGTCAGAATCTTTCTGCCAGGTGGAAATGTCAAATACTAAAGGACATGCAGTTAAGGTGAGATGGGGAAAGTTTAAAGCAGATGTGCGGGGCAAGTTTTTTTTTACATAGAGAGTGATAGGTGCCTGGAATAGGCTGTCAGGGGTAGTGTTGGAGGCAGACATGATAGTGACATTTAAAAGGGTTTTAGATAGACAAATGAATATTCAGGGAATGGAGGGATATGGATCGTGTGCAGGCAGAAAGTTGTTTTAATTTAGCATCATGTTCAGTGTAGGCATTGTGTTCAAAGCAGACATCATGGGCTAAAGACCCTGTTCCTATGCTGTACTATACTGTTCTATGTTCCAACATCCCAGTCTGGCAGCCATTTAACTAACATTTTATTGCAACAATCATTTGGGATGTTCAAGGCGAGGTTAACATTATAAGTTTGCAGACAGGGAACTTGCATGGGACATTTGGGTGAACATTTCCACCTACAGAGAGAAGCTGCAGAAAGTTTGGGAGAGAATATAATTGTTTCCAAGTATGTCTCCAGGCCAGGAATGTAAACATTTTATTAGACCTTAAATGCTTTCTTTTACAGACCGCACGGATGCAGAAGCTGATCAACTATTTAATAAAATTTATTTAAGCTGCACTGTTACACTGTTCCTAAATTATTGTCCCCAACAAGCCATGGAGGTTAACATGGTTTGTCCCCATCCCTGCAGCATGACATCAAATCAACCTTCAGAGAAAAAGCATAGCACTCTATTTTCAGCCATTCCACCAATGTCCCACTGAAGCTACAGCAATTTTTAAAAAATATCTGAAAGTGGATGCCAGAGATGTGAAATGAAGGTGGAAGATTCCTGAAAACACTCAAAAGGTGAAACAGAATCTCTAGAGAGAAATATAATCCATGGTACAGCTTGATAACCTTTTGTCAGAATAAAATGTTAGCCCAGAATTTTCTTAGAGTGACAAGTTTCCTCTTGCCCACCTGGTAAACTCATTCTTACCTTGAACTGTTTTCCAAAAGAACCTTTGCCAACATACTTGGCTCTAATCTGATCAGTGAGTCATCACAGAGTTTTCAGAAATGCTTTAATAGCTAATGAAGCAAGTATCCACTACAAGTTAGCAAACAAGTTAGTAAGTTAGCATCCACGTTAGTAAACGGCTTAATATATCACAAACTTTAAAAAATCAGGAAGTATTTTGATCCAAACATATTGGTAGCTTGTTCTTAAGTTATTTAATAAAATCAATTAAAATCACAAGAATATCAGAGGACACTTAAAAACTATTAAAATTATTACAGTAACTCAATTCAAAAAATGTAAAATTACCTCTCTCCCTCACAGTTATCTTGCTTTATTGAAATGAATGGAATCACTGAATCTGTTCCAGATGTTGTGGACTTGACGCAGTCATCAATCTCACAGACTTCCACATTTGCACATGCTTGCAAATGAGATTTGAACTTCCACAATGTTACAAAGTGCCAGTTGTACTGTGTGGAAATTTTGGACCACTATGTTGACTTTTGAGTAAAATGGCACCAAAATTTCTGCCTGCATTTTTCATGTTTGAGGCTTTGAATTTAATAATAATAGTTTGGGAGTCAAGATGTCCATCAAACTTTCACCCAAAGCAAGAGTAAAAGTATGAAATATCTCAAATAAATAATGATTAGTGCATGCTCAACTTATTAAACAGATTTTCCACTGCAGTTGTCAAGGAAGAGGATTGTGCTATTATTCCTGATCTCACAGATGAGATAGCAGAGACATTAGGGGAGTGTATGTATGAGATATTAGTGTTGGAAGAGTTATTATAAATACAGAAATTCAAGCACTGAGAGTTGATGAAGCACTGGGATCTGACAGAAATAAAGAATGAAGTAGAAGCAATATTCAAGTGCTGAATGATAACCAGGGCCTTACCTGACTACTGGTTGTTGGCATTTCATCTACCAGTCTTTAAGTCAGGATAGATGAGGAGCCAACCTACTAGTACGAGCAGTCACCAAACAACTAGAGAAGTTAGGGTTGTACTCAATATAACTTTTATAAGTAAGAAAAAATAAAAACCCATTTTGCTGTGCAAGTATGATACTAGCCATCAATCACCCACTGATGGAAACTCAACAGGAAGTTATATTTCTGATTACTCATGTAGAGTACAAAGCAAGGAAGTTGGGCTAAGTTTTTATAAAACACTCACTGAACTTCAGCTGGAATTTTGTTTATAATTTCAAACTCCATACTTTAAGAATGGTGTCAGAAGTATATTAAAATAGTATCAGAAATTAGGAACGTTAGTTGTGCAGAGAGATTGGAAAAGATGAGATTGTTCTCTTTAGATCAGGGAAGATTAAGGAGAGGTGCTCAAAATCACAAAGGGATTTGATGACATAAATAAGGGAAATTTGCTACTGTTGGCAGCAAGGGCCAGTTACCAAAGGAAACAGATTTAAGGTGACAGCAAAGGAGCCAGAGGAGATGCAGGAAACACATTTTAGTGAGGAAATGTGGAAATATGGAAATACGACAAGTCATGATCTGGAATGCATAGCCTGCAAGCTGGTGGAAGAAGATTCAATAATATTCAAAAGAGCAAAGTATAAATATTTGAAGGGGAAAACAATGACAGGCTATAGGGAGAGAGCAGGAAAGCCCGCTTTCCAAAGAGCCTGCAAGGACGGAATATTTGTTTTTTTTCCATTAGAGTAGAACTGGATACAAGCTAAGGCTTCCTGATACTGAGATTTTACTAGTGCCTCAGCAGATGCGGGAAGAAAGCAGATTACTTGTTTTGGTCCATGTCACTACCACCATCACAAGAACAAAGCCAAGCGGAGGAAGGTTTACCCGCTCCACAAACAAGAAGCTGTGCTCAGGTTTAGTCCAATTTTTGCTCTTGTCTGCAGCTATATACAGAAGAGTAGTTAAACATAAGTTTCAGAATATTGATTAGGTTATTTAATGCCTTGTTATAATCGCTGCAAACTATTCACCACTACACCAGAGACCCTGGGCCCTGGTAGCCCTATTTACTGTAATCCACTTCCCCCTAATCTGACCTTAGTTTTCTTTCTGCAGCGGCACCTTTAGAAGATTAGGGGTTTCACTCTGACCACTTCAGCTCTCCAGCTAATGACAACAGAAAAATCCGAATATAAATAAACAGAAGAAGCATTTTGAGACATGTAGCTCCTTCCCCAGAGGTATAGCACTTATGACAGCAGGAACTAAAAGCTGTTGGCAGGGCAACAGTCATTGATGACACTCTGAAGAATCATCCATGACCCTCAGCTTGACTGCATACAGCAGAATTAGTCAAGTGAAGACAGATGGCAGGTGATTTGGTACCCCACATAATACATAAAGCAAAATGACAAGGGAAGTAGGAATGTCTCAGCAGTCGGGTTAACGATTTTCAAATGGAATTCATCAATATGAATAAATAGAACTGAGAAAAATTTCTTCAATTTATTTGTTTCAATTTATTTTCTGTTCAACACATGTCTCCATATTTGGATATTATACTAAGAACTGATTTAGAGCTACATTTCAGCTCATCATCAGACTGTTGAAAATAATATCAGTTTACACACTAATTATTCCTCTTCCTCAATTCCACTTCAAAATCAAATCGAACATTATTTAGCACTGCAGCATTTCACATTTGAAATGTAATACCTATTTCATTATAATGAGGGGATTGACCAAATTTGGTTGCTAATTATACACATGTAATTGAATAAGTGTTGCTAGCCCAGTGTAAATTCTGAGCCTACTATCAGATCCACACACATTTCAATCCCAGAAATAATCTGATTTCACTAAGATGATGAAAAACTGTTTATGAGATCTCTGCTCCAGAGTATGGTCTCAGTGACCAATGTTTAAGGTTACTGCCCATCTAAAAGGAATATTGTGGCTCATTCAGTCATTGGTGCACCCATTCTATTAAGCAGTTGCATGTTGACCCATCTATTTCATTGTATTCTAAAGCTCCACCACTGTGGCTGCTCATCCATCCACGAAGCTCCGGCCTAACAGCCATTTCAAGGAAATTGTAATTTAACTCTGTCTAAATAAACTGACAGGTAATCGTTTTCTGTCTGCTGCTTTGTAGGAGGGCAGCAAAGAATTGGAAGAGGCATACGGTGCCAGACTGCCTAGACCTCTAAAACAATTGCAGCTCTCAGCAACAACCTTGCTCTTCTGTGAGCCATTACCATGAACCATGCTCAGAAGGCGAGCCTGCCTCCAACAGTGACAGAAGAAAACCTGGCCATCAGCAACCTTGTGCGAGTGTTTGGATGTGGAGTCTACAGGTGCTTTTTGTTCATTGTGCAGTTAGTAAATTTCATGAATCACAGTGACAATTAATTGAAATGGCAGCAATGCTAAATACACCATTGGAGCATGGGGGTGTACCTGGAAAGTACTTGCCAGAGTGCCATGCATTCTCCCTCTGTGTTTCTCCTCCAAACTCACTTTAAAACATTCTGCATTTATATAGCAACTTTCAAAATTTAAGATCTGTCAAGGCACAATGCAGCCAATGAAGCACTACTGAATTGTAATAGCTGTTCTATAACAGGAATATGGCAGCTAACCAGTCCACAACAAGGTTCTACCGTATGTTGATAATGAACAGATAATCTGTATTAATGATGTTGACTGAGAAAGAAATATAGACCAGTCAACAGGGAGGTATTCTCTCCTCTTCCTTGAAATAATGTCATAGTCTCTTTTGCATCCACTTCAGAGAGCAGATAGAGCCTTAGTTTGATATCACATACATGTGATCACACTTTCAGCAGTGCAGCACTCCCATAGCACTGCACTGGAATATCAGCCTGAATCATCTGCTTGAGTCTCATGATGAGAAATGGAGCTACAAAGTTCTAATGCAGGTGAAAGTGCACGGTGGGTGGAGTCATAGCTGAAACATTATGATGATACACTGAGATGTTACAATGTAAGGTTGGGCAAAGCAGGTGAGATCCTACACTGACATTTTTTTTCAAGATCAACATATTTCTCCTTTGCATTCTCTTTGCATCTGACCAAAACTGAGATAGTGTTTTCCTGCTTCCAGCCAGGATTTTCTCATACTGCTCTTCAGAGAAGAATATCTCTCTGCTTCAAAAAGACACTATTCTTCTCTCCAGCACCTCCTGCAGTAGAACCTGCCATGTTGCATCATGGAAATTTGCAATGCATCAAACTGATCTTTGTTGTGATTACTTTACAGCTCAGTAACAGTGTAACTTTAACATTACCTGCAGGCATGGTAATGTAGAGGTTAGCATAACACTATTACAGTGCCAGCAACCCGGGTTCAATTCCGGCTACTGTCTGTAAGGAGTTTGTACGTTCTTCCCGTGTCTGTGTGGGTTTCCTCCGGGTGCTCTGGTTTCCTCCCACATTCCAAAGGCATAAGGGTTAGGTAGTTGTGGGCATGCTATGTTGGCGCCAGAAGTGTGGTGACACTCGCAGGCTACCCCCAGAACACTCTATGCAAAAGATAGATTTCACTGTGCATTTCCATGTACCTGTGACTAATAACAGAATCTTAATCTTAAAAGTCACTGGTAGCAAACAAATACCCCTTTCTTTCATATTATCTTCCATATTACAGCAGACCTGGCAAACTGAAGAGCAGTGTTCCCTCACTAAAACTGCATAGTCATCCCTTGTTGCCTCATTGTTAGGGTGGCTTGAGAACCTCAAGTCTGTGCATTAGGAGCACATAGAAGCACTGCACAAACTGCAGGAGGGCACTACACTAACTACTCACCAACCCATCAGTCAGACACCTCCTGCTCCAACGATTCCCACATTGGTCTCACCAGTCAGTTCAGAATCCACAAAATCAGAATGAAAGCCGGAAAATCGCAAATGTCTGCTTTAGAAGAATGTACCATGCATATATTTTGTGAATTTACCATTGCTTTTTTTGCCAAAGTGATTGGGCTGTTTCTGGCCCTTTCACAGATAAGGGATGGCTCAGGGATCTGGCATTCACCCTGGTAGTCATCCCTGACTGACATGATGCCTCCCACTTTTGAAGCTGTTAAAATTTCCTTGATATGAAATGAGACCATTCGCTGTCCAGAAGTTCAAAGCACTGTCTGATAGATAAGTTTTCTGTGTGTGTGGCCAGAACAACTACAGCTTTCTTAATGTTCTTTGGTGCTAGATACACAAGGTAAATGACTGTTAAAACACCTCAGATGTGCAAAAATAGCACCAGAGGTAATTTAAGATTGGACAGATTCCCAGTATTAACACCAGTATAGCTGTGAAAGACTGCTGCTAATGGATTTTGCACTGAGAAATGTTAGAAATAAATAGGGATATTAGCATTCTGAGGACTCTCAGAGTAAAACATACCTATCTGCTGCAGAAAACCTATTATTTTGAGAAAAATTGCTGGTAGATAAGGATTAAGAAAAAGCTAACAGAAATAACAGTTAATGAACTCTAAATAATGCACATGGACAAGTCATACAGATAACTTCTTCTGGGGGTGGACACTGCTGAAAGATTGTTCCATGGTTCTATAAAGGTCACCTTTTGATGGAATAAAATAAGATGACAGAATTACAGTTTCGCCAAGCCTCCATTATATCACAAACAGATGCATGTTGACAAATCCGACATACATCTTCTAAGTGTTCTTAATTTTTCTTATACCAACCGACAAAAAAATGCTAAAAAATTAAAGGTTTTTTTTGATCAATGACAACCACATTTTTCCAGCGCTTCTGTAATAAATTGGTTTCCAATGTTTGATGTACTTTTAGATGAGCTAGTTTATCTCAAGTTCTAAGGGCGACACAGAGGTAGAGCCGGTAGAGCCGATGCCTCCCAGTTCCAGCACCGACATTCAATTCTGACCTCCTATGCCAGCTGTGTGGAGTTTGCACATTCTCCCTAAGACCATGTGGGTTTCCTCTTGGCAACCCACTTTCCTCCCACATCTCAAAATTTATGGCTTGGTAATTTAATGTAACTTGCCGCTAAGTGAGTGGTGGCATCTGGGGGGTGGGGGAGTTGATGGGAAAGTTGGGACCATTGATGCAAAAATGAGTGCTTGATCAGTGAGGACTCAGTGAACCTGTTTCCATGCTCTATCTCTCTATCCTGTTACCTTTTTTCCAAAATCTCTATGTCATTTACCCAATTATTTTGAACAGGGAAGGTATCTCTTTTGAGCAGCACCCAGATATATATGATGTCCATTGAAACACCTCAGCTACATCTTGCAAAGGACAAAGCAATTCTTCTGTGTTTAACACCTCAACAAGCAGTGTTAACTAAAATTAGGATGCATAAGTTAGATCAGTTTTAGCTTACAAAATTAAAATCAAAGCTGTGTTAACACACAGTGGCTGCTGTACTTCAATGGCGAAAGAAAATCTCACCAGTCAACATTCAGGCTGTACTCAATTTCCCAACATACTATGAGGTGAATTCTGACCTTTGTGGTGTCTATGTGGTGCTCCTGTATTCTCCTAGTAACTCTACCAAGTGCTCCAGTTTCCTCCCGCATCCTAAAGATATTCTGGTAGGTTAAATGACTTCTGTTAATTAAACTTCAGTGCAAGTAAGTGGTCAAAGAATTAAAGGAATTGATGGACATGTGACAGAAAAAAAAGTGCAGATCACAGAGAAATAAGGAAAGGGGAATGGGACTGCTGGGATTGCTGTATTGGGAGCCAGCATTGATATGATGGGCTGACCATCCTTCACTGTGTCACAGTAAGCAACAATTATACTCCTACAACCAATACAACATATTTTACACATATATAATGATTAGTTAGATCATTGTTAGGTTACAATTCACATCTTTAAACTCTGGCCATCTTCAACCATCCTGCAGAGGGTGATCTGTGCAGTTGTGTTGACTCCTGTGGGGAAGCCACTCCATCTGAGTCCACCATCAAAGAACATGTAGGTTATGCACTAGGTGAGACACCCACACTTCACCAGAACTGGTGAAGAGGTAGTAGGGTTTTCACTAAATAATCCACACATCATGAGTCTTCAGGATCCTGAGCTCTAATAATTTGGATGCAGATGCTGCAATCCACGAGGGTTTGTAGTGAGGTGGTGTGAAGAAGTTTCACCTCCCATCCATTGCCCCACCACAGTCCCTGCTCCAAGTATTGCTCCTTACCCCAATGATCAAAACTTGCCCTGGATAGGTGAATGGGGAACAATTCTTGGCTGGACCCTGGGTGGCCCTGAAGCCCAGAAGACACCAGCCAAGGACCTCTCAGTTATCATCAGGTCCATATACATGACTTTGGATACCAATAATGCGTCTGGATACCACTTCTTACAAGTGGCCTGCAAATTGTACAGGTGATTCACTTGGAAGCAGGCTTTCCAGATGTGTGTAGGCCAACATCAGCATTTCTCAAAGGCGACCTGCCTAAGTAGGATTCAGGCAATGGAGCCCATTGCTGGGAGATCCTTTAGTAAAATACTTATCTTTCAGCTCTCCTTTGAGTACTCAAGCACCCCCAACCCTTAGTAATACCCTAAACTCTTCAACAGCTGACCCAACCCTTATCCAGCCTCTTTTCACCAACTTCCAACATGAATAACCGCAACCTCCACAAAAAGCTCTATCAACCCCCTCCCCCCACCCAACCCCGCAATTTTGAGGTCCAGTTTTGCCAAACATTAGCCCATGGATCACCTCGCTGACCACTGTAAACCCCAGTCTCCACCCACACCTCCTTGAGGTATCAAACTGCCACCAGTTCCTCAGCATCCTCTCTGCACAACTCCCCATGGTTCCAAATCGCTCTCCCCCCCATTCGCATACCTGATCCCTGATTCCAACCTGCATTCCTCACAATAAAGCAGCCTTCCCAGCCATAGTGGGCAGCAAAGTGCTAATGCATTGCAACACCACTTTCCTCCTCTTCCTTGGAACCATCAGAAGAAGCAGAAGAGCTGATGGATTTTGATCTCTGGTCAAGGCCTCCTGCAGTACCAACCACCAACTGACATCACCAGTTGTAATTCTGTGCAGCACATGACAAACATTCTGCCATTGGATCCTCCAGATCTACCCAGACACTGAAGGCCACTTTCACCATGTCAATGGCTCATCCGGTGACACATTTGATTGATATATGGCTTACATTAGATCTCTCCTGTGCCTCATCTCTTGTGACTTTCATGGTGGTGTCACCAGCCACGTTTTAAAGAGGGTTGTCCCTTGACTCTGAGTAGCCAGCCAGTGGATCTGTACTGTAGAGCAAGGAGAAAAAAAAGAATAGGCTGCACTGGTTGAAAGCATAATGTCAGACGCCCAAAGATCCTTATTTGATTGCATGGCAGCTGCATATTGGAATGGAAAGTCTTGTGGTTGATGAATATGCCTGGCTAATCCAGGATGCTTTAAATTGCACAGAGTCAATAACACCCTAAAGCTGTGAGAACACCTCTAAAGCTGGAAATCTGAGTGCATGTTCATTGCAATTGGTGTCACAGCAGGGAAAGTGACATAATGGACTGGTCTGGTCAACAATCCATCAGTCATTTTTTTCAGCATTTGTGGCCCTAGATTTCAGAATATTGCAATGTCCCTGGCGGAAACCTGGTAAAATCCAGAGATGGAGAATCTGACATCAGACCTGAACCTGGTATTCTGACATGTTAAGGAAGCTTGAAGCCTAACTGCAGATCATGTGCACTGAGTGTGACATCCTGCTAGCTGCTCTGCGCTGCCAATGCCCTACTCCCTGGGGTTTTGCAGGATTACGAGTAGCAGGCTCCTGTTCCTGCTACTCTCCCTGCTCCTGCAGATTGTGCTGCAAATCCAGTTCTTGTTGCTGGGCTGCTCCTGGTCCTGCTGATGGATTTTGATGTCCGTCCAAGGCCTAAGTTAACACAGCATAATGGGCACCAGTGCCGATCTAATAGACTTGAGCTCCAAAGTGAGATCAGACTTATACTCCAAAGTTGTCAAAGTAACATCCAGAATTTGTCAAAGCAACATGTCTACACAAGTACTTTGCACAAGGCCTTTCAGAAAAGCAGGCAAGAGAGCAGCTGTGAAATGTCAGTTCATTGGCATACTTCCTGTCATGTCTTCAGCTCCCAACTGTGTTCTTGCACTGCACTCACTGACATGCTGTAGAAGGCCTGGGAAACCCCATCATCCAGAGCTGAATTGCAAAAGCCATGCTGATATTACTATAACAGAGTAATTAACATACTGTGATTGACAACTCTCCTCTCTCCAGGGGATGGTTCACTCACAGCCTACCATGCTACCATTAAATGCATAAAATGACATGCTCAAGCAGCTTTCTGATGCTCTGAGTTCTCCAGTTTTAATAATGGACCCCACCCATTCTGAAAAGCTGCAAATTAAATTTTAGTCCTCACTGATTTCTGCCTTCTGTTCAAAGTGATGGCTTAGTTTCATCTTCTTTACTGAGTCAATGTTTTCTCTGCTTTGTCAAAGATGCCTTTAAAAGTTGCTGCAATTTCCTCTTCATCCATCAGAAAGTTATGCCAGAACTCACTTTATAACCTGCAGTTCTGAGGGTGTAGCAATGATGTGGCTATTGCTGTTCTGTGCAAACAGCAGCAAACAAGATGATCTCACTCCTCCATACATTGTTCTGCGAAACTACTGACCAGAAAGTTGACAGAAGAACCTCATCAGTTAATGGATATTATTGTCAGCCTGGCTTCAAACACTTGGAAACCCTCGGTACTGTGCAAGTAGCCAGTTTAGATTAGTAGGAATAACATTTTCACAAGGTAAACATGTCAACATGATGTCAAAGTTTTTAAGAGTTTTCCCAAAATCTCCAGAAAAAATGATTCAAGGAATATCTTTAAATATTCCCACTGGACAGAAGGATAATTTCATAATTTGTGAGACCCCGAAACAAATATTACCAACATGACATTTAATGAAATACTTCTTAGAGATATTATAAATGTCTCTGCTTTTATAGTACCATGGTAAATTAGAGGGTTCCTAAACACAGATTAAGTACCAATCATTTATTTTATGCAGGTTTTGCTCTTTCCCCTATGGGATCAGGGAAATGATTAGATATTAGCATTCAGAATGAAAGGAAGTGCCTTTAGTGCCACCACCTCTGCAACCACAAAATATTGACTGAATTTTCACTGCACTTTCCTGGTCTTCTCATTTTAATTACATTATACCAAAGGCAATTCTAATGCCTAGGAACTCACTGGAGACCTTACAAATATACTGTGGGAGATTGTAATTTCCCTGCTTTGTATTCTGAGGGAAGAAAGTAGAATTTCAATATTTGAACAGGGGAGTCTAAGAAAGAGCACATTCTTTGTAGAACACCAACATTAATTCCTATGTTAACTGAAAAAAATTGCCTAGTTGAGAAATAGAGCATATTTTTCACATTTCCCCTAAATTCCTGGTTGGATGCAGCAGACAATGTTGTTAGCACTAATTTTCCAGTTAGTATTTAAGGGACCATAAAAACATATCAAGATGTAATAGCATAGATTTGCTTAACATTTAAGGAATAAAAATACTGTGGTATCTGCATGTGATTGCATTCCATAGATCTTTCAACAGCCAGTGCAATATTTTTCAGGACTCCAAAAATCATTTCCAGTCCAAGTAATCAACTATGCAATCAAAAAGGCAGGCCTGAACAGTCAGTGTTAATAAATAGGAGTGCATCTTATCAATGAGTGTGAACTAAAGCAAAACTCTAATGAGTGCGAAAGATCCCATCACTCATGCATGCTGCAGATGCAACCCATCAGTCAGTATACTGTAGCCACAAGTGAATGATAGGGTTTTACATGAAAGAACTGCAGTAACTCTCCATCACTGATGAAAAATTACATTCCTCCAAAGTGCATTGACAAATAATTGCCATATGAACTGAATTTAAACTTGCACATCACCTTGCTCGATGCTTGCATACATCAGATAGACAATGCTTCATTTCTTGGAAGTAAATGTATAGAAAAGGACTCACCACTTCTTCCCATTTTGCTTCATTTGGCACTCATGCATATTCACATTTCCATGCTGTCTGTTCATTTTTACTGGGACAATAAGAGCTCTGTGAGGTTAATATATTTAATAAACACAAATGTTAAGCCTTGAACCTGAGAGCACGTCAGCTATTAAAATTGGATTTCTTTGATATTAATTTTTACAAACAAAAGGTAGACAAGTAAATAGAGAAGCAAGGTGCATACAGAATTATGACATATTTTGGCTTAACTTTTCCACTGTCAACTATTTATTCCAGTGACATTAATTGGGTGGTCAGTGACGATATTGACAGGAGTCTCATACTAGTGGAACCTCACTAAATTTGTATCCAATCTACTTCCCAAGGGAGTGCTCACCTCAAACATGTAATGTGGATATTCATTGTTGACAGACAGCTGCAAGTAAACAGAAGGTTTGATAGGAACAGCGCAGCAATGGTAAATATAACTCCAAAATACCACAAATGCAGGAAATATAAAAAAAAAGGCAAGGGTTTCTGATATAGGGCTTTCAACATGATATGTTAGCTCTGTTTCTCTTTCCTCAGATGTTGCCAGACCTGATCAGTGCTTCCAGCATTTTCTGATCTTTGTTATGGTAACTATATTCTAGCCACTCCTAAATTATCATTATTTTTCTCCTGAGCCTCTGTGACAATTGTATGAAATTATTTATTTATCACAAGTGAGATTCCAATGGTGCTTGTGAAAAAGAGGACCAATAGAGTGAGATGTGTTCTATGCTCACCCCCTGACACCAATGAACTGACAAGGTGTTAAAAGAAGGGACTTTGCTTTACTTTGACAGATAATGTCTGCGTGCAGTACATCCCAATTCCATTCTCAAAGAAAGGTGGAAATACTTGATGTAACATGAAGATATATGACTGCCATGATTTTGAATGCTTCCTCAAATGCATGTCAGTCATTTCAAGATTTTCATAATAATACAGGTAAAAAAGGGTGTTGGAGAGATCAAGTGCCAGAAGAGCCTGACAGGCATCACCTGGCCAGACGGCACTGACCATTTATCCTGGACCTGGCTTCATATCTAACATTGGCAATGGAAATATGCTTTCCCAGGTCTTTGTTCAACAAGAAGGAAAATGCTGACCTGACCTGTGCCATTTAATGTAAGGTTTTCTTAAAATTACTATACAGCAGAGGTCTGTCAAATGATGGTTACTTTTGGTCTGAAACTTGGCCATATCTCCTTGCAGTAAATTTAAGAGAAGAAAACTGTGGAATGACACAGAGAGCCAACCTCCTCACATGTACCTTCTGAAGCATTATTTCTATAAGGAAATGGTTGATCCTTAATATTACCTTCTAGCCTTTGACTGTTAAATAATTTGAAGTTAAAAGGATGGTTTAAGTTGAAAGGAATTCCAGTCAGGGACCTTTTCTGATATCTTTATTCCACAGACACAGAACAAGCAAGGACTATTTTTAATGATAAGAGTTTAGACAGAGGCAGTGAAATGACTTTGTTAACCCTGGCCTTTAAATGCTACATACATCAGGAAAGTTTGGGTTTGTGGATAAAGCTATAGAAGTTATTCATGTAAAAACTGAAGTCCAGCTAAATGATGTTATACTTTGAAACATGTGGATTCACATAGTGGCAGAATAGAGATGGGTGTTCGAGAGGAAATGTCAAATTCTTGATGCTTTTATTCAGCCATTACCCTTCAGCTTGAAATCTAAGGTATGATTAAATCTCCAGCAATTTATTTGTATCACATGAACATATTTGTAATAGTTTGCAATAATCGTTGCAATGATAATTATAACAGATTATAATAATAATTAGATATTTATCCTATTGATAGTTTAATACCTTTGAAAGTGAATAAATACCTTTGATCCCTATTATCTTGAGTTATAATCTATATACGTATAGCCAAGCACATCCATTCCCAAACATTTTGTGCTCACTAACCACCAAAAGAGATTAGACTCCGAATTCCTCCAGCATTTATCTGCAGATATTTCATTTTGTACTGCCATATTTTTTGGTCAATAGCAAAGAAAACTAATGGTTAGGACACTTTTTGAGGTATCTAAAGGCTTTCAGAATTTTGTTGGCCTATCGTGAGATTTCTCTTTAAGTGTACCCACCTCTTTATAATTGCTTTGTACAAAATTTTCTCTCTCATCACTTGTCTCCCTCTGAGACTTTAAAACTGTGTTTGATTTCTGCTTGATCTTATGTTTTATTTCAGAGCATCATGATTAGTTAATTTTGCTTTTTGGTAGGTGGGGGCTGTTGTTACTGTGGTCAAAGCTGATTTTCATCAATGAGACCATTTCCCAAAGTCTTGCTTTTTAAAGCTTTCTTCCTCACTCCACAAATGAAACTCTTTTAATTAGCCATTTTGATAAAATTGCCTTCTGAACTGTCTAACTTGATTATAGTAGTTTTTAGATTAACCTACTTCATTCTTGCTACTCTTTCCTAATCCCGTTGTTTGGCAGCAGTCAAAATTAAGAAGACCTGGTGACTGCCCAGTGTCCAGAAATTTCCCTGAAGGTGGCATCATAGGTAGACAGAGTGGTAAGGAATGCATTTGGCATTTGGTATGCTGGCCTTCATCAGTCAAGGCATTGAGTATTTTATGTTGGGACATTATGTTGCAGTTATATAAGATGTTGATGAGGCTGCACCTGGAGTATTGGGCACAGTAGCAGGAAGATTCACAAGAATGTTGCCAGGACTCAAGGGCCTGAGTAATAGAGAGAGGCCCTCGAGTCCTGGCTATGACTTTATTCCTTGGAGCATAGGAGACTGAGGGATGACCTTATAGACATGTATAAATTTATGAGATGCATAGATAGGGTGACCACACACAGACTTTCGCCCAGGGAAAGGGAATCAAAAACTAGAAGCCATAGGTTTAAGGTGAGAGGAGAAAAATTTAAAAGGGACCTGAGGGGCAATTTCTTTGTGCAGAGGGCAGTGAGTATATGGAATGAGCTTCCAGAGGAAGT
>JARFYF010000052.1:119397251-119409224 GCA_030265395.1 Rhina ancylostomus | reverse complement strand
CTCACTGTGTAAAAAAAACTTGCCCTGCACATCTCCTTTGAACTTACCCCCTTTCACCTTAAATGCATGCCATCTGGTATTTGACACTTCAACCCGGGGAAAAGGTACTAGCTGTCTACCATATCTGTGCCTCTCATAATTTTATAAACGTCTGTTAGATCTCCCCTCAGACTTCTGCTGCTCCAGAGAAAACAACCCAAGTTTGTCCAACCCTCTCCTTATAGCACATGCCCTTTAATCCAGGCAACATCCTAGTAAACCTCTTCTGCCCCCTCTCCAAAGCCTCAACATCCTTTCTATAATGGGGTGACCAGAAGAAAATTTGGGACATCATCCCATGTGTCCTTCACCAGGGAATCGCGCAATTTACTTTCTAGTTGCATGCAGTTACTCACACCCTTTCATGAGTTCTGGGCATACCATGTCACTTACAGCCAATGAACTACTTAGGTTTTGACAATGGAGGTTATGTCTGACAGATGGAGCAATGAGTGAATGTGAATGGTCAGGAAGGTCAGAAAATAATAACAGGGTGATCAGCAGCAACCTCTGAAATAGAGCTACTGTCATCCACTGAGACTTGAATAACTTCACCTCTATCGTTTAAGAGCCGGATTGTTTTGAATTATTTCAATGTTGGAGAAAGTGGGAAGGTTGAACATGCACATTATAGATATTGTAACTGCTTGTTAAAGTTGCCAACAAATTGATATGCTGCTTTTGTTATTTCTGCATCACCATACTGGCAGAGAAAGAAAAGTACCTTTAGGCAATGTTAACACCTTTCGAAAGCAATTTAACAATATCAGCATTGCTCATCTTTTTACACCCTGTCCTTTCCATCTATTTTTTTGCATCATGAAGAAATGTGGTTGTTTGGACAAGCAGAATCTTACATTGCACTTGCCACATTTGCCACAATTGCAAGCCCATAATTATTCTATTTCCCAGTTTCCACTTCCAGTATTAATCTTAAGTATATTTTAATTCTGAAAGATACAAGGAATGAATCAATAATTGTACTGTTAGTAAACAGGAATGTGATACTCCAATTCCAATGGGTATGAATAAGCACCAATTTCCATTTGAAAGGATATTTGTGCTAAAATGTCAGCAGGCTGAGAATAGTTACAATATGTAAAGGTATTATTTTCCAGGTCATTTTTAAGCAAGTTCACAAATGTAATACGGTTTGATGTCATCATAAGTAAGAATACAGTTCAATTTCCTGAATCTGGACGTCTGCTGGGCTCATAATTTGAGTGTAGATGATAGGCCAACTGTTTCTCTAGAGAAAGAAAAGAAAATCCAAAGATGTTATTTTCACTTTGGATTTTATGTCAAACCCAAGGCTCTGATGTCTGCTTCAGTTTGAATATGGTCCTGAACCACTGATATCTTGGGTCTTGGAATCAGGAATGGCATCTAGAGTGCTCTGTGTGGTAATGGTCAGTGAGGTGCAGGGAGTTGAAGGCTCTGATGCAGGTTGTACTCCAGGCTTTAGTCTGAATATGGTCCAGGCAACTAAGAGCGATGCAGAAGAAGAAACACAATGCTCAGGGGTAAGTTTATAAGATTATGAGGCAGAGATAGAGTAGACAGTCGGTATCTGTTTTCCCATGGTCAAAATGTCTAATACTAGAGGGCATACATTTAAGGTTAGTTCAAAGGAGATGTTAAATGTGGGGGTGCCTGGAATACACTGCCAGGGGTGGTAGTGGAGGTAAATATGATAGAACCATTTAAGATGATCTTAGATAGGCACATGTATGTGTAGAGAATGGAGGGAAATGGACATTCTGAAGGTAGACGGATAAATTTAGTTCAGCATTTAATTATTAGTTTAATTAGTTCGGCAAAACACTGTGGGCAGAAGTGCCTGTTGCTGAGCTTGTATGTTTGATGTCTGTGTCTACATATACATTCAGCCAGTGCTAGACAAAATGCATGATAGTTTAACCCAGCACAATGGAGTTCCCGTCCTCTTATGGTAGTTTTGCCAGTGATAAGGGGAAAGGTTGGTCAAATCATTTCACTTTCAAAGAACTACTTTGAGCGTAAGGGACTGAAGAGCAAATTACGTGTTTAATCGTGGGTTATTGCTGTTTTAATGTTGATCACTCCAAAATATCTGAGTGTTACGTGATGAGCTGAATCGAAAGTTCATCGAGGAAAAATTCATGAATATTTATGGTGAATCAGAATGGTTTTACCCATTCCAGCAGGGAGCTGTTAATTCAAACCAAATGCACAATTTACAGCTGTAATGTAATGGGGTTCAACATTGCTTTCACTTCAATGATTCATTGTGTTGATCATGCACATGGCAAATTTTGATTTTATTTGACTTTTGTAAAAAAATTCCTTATTGAAATTCAAATATTTTTTATACATTTTTTAACAAAATACCTTGCAGATGTGAAATCTGCATTGGCAGCAAAATAAAAAGTAGAAAAATACTGATTGACTTCAGCTGAACAGCATTCTGATTACATTTATAGATTTCAGCTGGGGATGGTTTTCACTCTGGGCCTGGACTAAAAGAGTGTTTTTAATGCTTAAATGTCCGTGGTATGCTTTCTACAATCCATATGGACTACTGCTCCCCCATGTAATATAAAATTCCATCCACAAACCTTCCCTTTCATTTGCATTTAGTCATTATAGTATACATATCTTTGTCCTAAGGCTTATGTTCCTGGATCTGTATGCTGTAAGGTTTGCACATAGCTGATTGAAGGTCAATCCAACTCCACTAAATTCTCTATTGCCATCCTCAAATATGTAAAGTGGATAGTCCTTACCAAAGTGCTGGGTAAGAACAGCTAAGTTCTCAAAGCACGTTAAAAGTGGAGGTGACTTTTTTCAACAAAATGATCTTCAAGGCAGCAAATGCTTGCAAAAGAATGGCTTGCAAATAACCCAACCATTCCATCCTTCAGTGAAGACATAGCAGCATCAACATGACACTCAAAGTGTTTGAGGATGGAAGAGTCAGCCTTCATTATGCACAGTGCACAAAGTGAGCCAGCTGCACACTGGCACTGAATGCAAGTGTGATTAGCCCTTTAAATAACATAACATCTGAGCATCACCATTAGTAACATTTGGTTCTTCTGTGAGTGAACAGTGTCTGTTAACTTTCAAACCAATGTGATTGGAAAATCTTGCTCCTGGTGAATTCTGGGCTTTGCGGTGATCATCGACATCTGCATGTCTGATATTGGAAAAACAGTGCAAACAAACAAGAAAATGTCACCCAAAAATAGGCAGATCATATCAGAGACTGATGCAAAATTTGTCACAACGTGCTGATGCCATCTTCAAATGAACAATATAATTTTTTGGCAATGTGTAAATGAATTTCTCAGATTCATAACCCAGAGATTATTGTATCCAAGTCTGCTGATGATACAAAGCTAGACAGGACACTGAGTTGGATGAAAAAAATGTAAGTCTGCAAATGGGTGTTAACAAGTTAAGCTGGTAGATAACGAGGTTCAATGAAGTATAATGTGGAAAAGTTATGGTGTTATGCACATCAATAGCAAAAATAGAAAAATACTTTTTAATTGTTGAGAACTGGTGAATAGTGGTTTACAAAGGGATTGTAGTGTACAAATTTGTGACGTGCCACAAACAAACATGCAAATGAGGCAAGAATTAAGGCAATTGGTGGGTTTACCAGAGCATTGCTGTACAGGAGCAAGAGAGTCCTGCTGAGTTTCTGTAGACCTTGGTGTAACCTATTTTGAGGTAATACCTCAGAGGGTTGTGAATGGTTAGTCATTGAGTACACTCAAGGCTGAGGTTAATATTATCTTAGACACTAATAGAGTCATGAGATGAGAAAGTAGATGTGACACAGGATCAGCCATGATCTTACTGACTGCCGAAAAGGGCTCCAAGGACAATATAACTGACTTGCATATCTATTTCTTGTATTTTTATGTTCTTATATGGATAAAACTAGAGAACATTCAATTACTCACTTTTGGTGTTCATTCAACCACAATAGTAAGGTGCATACTATATTATCACACAATTAGTATTTAAAAGGAGGTTTTGCTAGCAGTATTCTAAAGCGGACTCCTTTTCTGTTTCTGTGGAAATAATAGAAGGGCCTGATAACAATCCAAAAGAAAATAGCAGCTCATAGCATGCAGAGTAATTCACTTCACTTGGTGCCTGTATCAGCCCAGAAGTATTCACAGGGGGATGTAGATAGTCTGTTTAAAGAAGGACTGAGCAGAAGCATGTGCGCTGTGGAACATACTGTTTACAGTTATCCTTACAGTTCTCCACAAATTACACTTCATTCAGATAGTGCATGGTCACAATGGAGCACATAACAACTCCAGAGGCTTCCGCAGTCACAATCCTAATACAAGATTATTCACACAGTAGGACTATTTCTCATAGCTTCTTACATTGCTGGTATGAAAACTTTGGATTCTGATAGGCTTTACAGTCAACATGCTTGATGAATTGAATTGGGAGAGATTTTATGCAGAATTTTACAAACCAGAAGCCTGCTCATATACAGGTGGGTGAACATGGAAATGCAGCACCCAACAGCTGGAGTAGACTCAAATGAAGTCATTGCCACTCAGAACAATGACTTATCTATTGTAGTTGCCGTGGCCACAGGATTTCAAAAAATTCCAGAAAACCACTGTTGCAATGGAAAAGGCCAGTCCATAAACCAGCACAAGGTGACACAGATCCAGTTTGATCCCAAGAGACTTCCAACAATATCCGGCAGACAATAACCTTTATTTACATCTACTTGTGGTAAAACAGATAGGAAAAGCATAAGATTAGATTTAAGAATTAAACCCTAACCAAGGGACTTGGCCTGGCTAAGATCAGCTGATATGTAGATTTATCATTTCAAGGAAAATAAAATAAGGTTATTTAATTGGTGTAACATACGATAGTAGCAAGTTAAATGAGCACCCATAGTAGTTGAGATAGTGCCTAAGCACTTCGAGTAAAGGCACTCTTGTTGACTGCAAAGTGGACATGGCCTTGTTTGGTGAATTAACTGAATTTAGCACCATGGTTTGAATCTCTGATAGCAAGCCTCCTCTTGCTGAAAAAGCATTTTATTAAAATTATCTTTCAGACCTTTATGAATATCCTGCTCTGACAGACCTGCATGTGGCTCTCTTGCTCCTTCCACTCCGAGAATGGTAAGGTTGTACATCATGCAGCACACAGGATTCTTCATTATTTTGGCAGGCTAATAATATATTATACCTGACCTGACCAAGCAATGGCAACACTTCAGGATATTAACTTGCATGCTACAGCTTCTGCTTTTAGCCAGTGGCCCTGCCTGTTACAAGAGAGTCATTAAATCAGTTTTTCTCCCTTTACAATGCTATCCAACTTCTTGACTATCTCCAACATTTTCTTATACTGCAAATTACTAGCAATTGCACTGTTTGGAACCTCAGAACTTCAGCACTTCTTGCCTCGTATGTTCTTATCAATTCTTTTCCGCTTACACCTTCCCCAGACAGACCAACTGCCATTAACAGGTCTGTACCAGCCTCCCTCAAGTGGCAACACCACCACGTGTCATTCAGTCTCTCTTGGTCTCCATCCCATCATACTCATTCCCTTTGTTGTCTCCATCCCTCTCCCTTCTCTGCAACGTAAAGCATGTTTAATTTCTATATTTTCCTAATTCTGATAAAAGATCATCAACTTAAACTATTAACTGCTTTTCTCTCCCTACAAATGATGCCTGACCTGCTGAGTACATCCAGTATTTTCTGGGCGTTTTTGTGTGATACACCAAGGACTCATTTTCATCTCATAGAAATCACCTCTGTTTCATTTCTCCTTCAAGTAACCACAGTGTAAGGAATTTTTTTAACAACAGGAATGGTGCTGTCTGGAAAATAGATATTAATAATTGCAATTTGCAATGGAATGGAAACCTTTGTAAGACATGAAAGCATAAGAGCCCAAATAATTTAGCAGATGCCTCTAGTAATGCCCTAAACTTTGGGGAGACTTCTTAAGTGAAAAAAGTTAAAATATCCTTTTGTTTGCAGTTATTTTTCTTTGGAGATTAAACGATATCTGTCTCTTAAAGTTCCAACAAGTTTACTCGGAAGTCCCACAAAAAGGAGATGGTCTTTATTAACATGGCAATGTAAGGCCTTATAATATAATCAGCACTGCAAATTATATTGAATAATTCCTGGGTAGAAGGATCAATCCCTCAAAATAATGTCCAGAAGATGTCCCTCATATGTATCTTTGGCATAGGAGATGCTAGAGAGGGACCAGTAGACCATTCGGTTTAATGCTCTGTTCACAGCTGGATTTAATCTCCTTTGCTTGCTTCTTTAAAGCAATGAAAGAAACTACCAACAAGATTCCCAACTCTTGGAAAGAGTGGGATATTTTGAATCCCCTTCACCAGTTACTATATTCTAATTGTTTTGGTGAAGGTTTAGTTTTGTCCCTTCTTTCTCTTCCTTGCCCCATTCCCACCTTACTGTGACATCCATCTTTTCCTGCCTCAGGAATTTAAAGGCCTTAATTTCAAAATAAAAAATCTTCTGGGAAAAATGTATGCACCAGCAGCAAAGAATACAATCATGTTTTTTTGTCAGGAAGTACTCTGTGTTGGCCAATGTTTAATGTCAGTAACTTTTATCTGTAACTAGCATTTTCCAAAGTGAATATTTCAGAAACCCAACCACATGTCAAATTGTACTGAACTTTGGTACACGCAAGGCAAGGCTTTTTGTGGTAGTTCTCTGGAAACATAATTTATCCAAGGGTGTGGTTCTTAACTCATCATAATTTTGAATGGATTCATATCAGCAAGAAAACAGCTTGTTATTATTTAAAGAGACTTGTATTTTTAAAATGGAAAAATATTTAACCTACAAAGGCTACTTTTATGAGTTACACTGCTATATATTTTACAAGTGCACAATACGTATAACAAATCAAAATCAACCCAATATACTTTTTAATCCCATTATTTGCTACAAATTAAATATGTCAGTTTTTCATCAATCTTCAATGAATATGGCATTATAGGTACTCACATAGTGTGGATTCTAATAAAAATAGCAAGCCAAAGCAAACCAGGCCACTGGACCTGCTTGGAAGGACTGATGGAGCAGTCCTGTATTTTAGGAAAGAAGACACACATATAATGAGGAAGAAACAATGGAATGTGATCTCAGGCCTTGCATCTTAATGGCCTAGGTTCTGACCCACTATTTTCTATGCTTGTGCACACTTTGTAACTGAGTTGCGTTAAAATTCAGATTTGATGAGAAACAAATCAAGCATACTTTGGTGGTGCTACATTTTTTGTAACATGTTCTTTTTGGTTCTTAATTGGCTATACCATTCTGTTTATTTCTCGCTTGTTCCCAAAAGTCAATTTTCTCAACATCTAATCTTTTCCCATAATATTTACTCTTGTAAAGTATACATGCTCAATGGTTCTTAACCTTTGGTTAAACTCCATTGCAGAACATGCAGACTTACATATATTAGACAAGAGGAACTCAAGCAAAGCATGTATACTTCATCAACGGCCTCTTCACTGACTGTCTCTGAAACATCCTCAAAATATTGTTGCAACCCAGAGAGCAGTTAGTCACAAGACACAATCAATAAAGGAGTAACAATCTTTGTTCACAATCAGCATTACATATACCAGACCTCCCTTATTTTTAATTTTCTTCCACTTTCTTGCATTTTAATTCTTCAATACATCATTGAAAATGTTTATCAAATGCCTTGTTTTTCTACTTTATTGTAATCTCCTTACCAATTACTTTCCCCTCTTGAAAATGTGTCAAATCTTAATGCTAACTATTGGCTCTTTAAAAGCTGTCCATTGCTCATTTCATTTTACCTGACAACCTTTGTTCCCAGTTGACCTGCACCTATATGCCCCCACAATCTATTGAAATTGGCCTTCATCCAATTGAATATTTTCACTTCTTTTACCTTGCTGCCTTGTGCTCCTTGGCAACACTTCTAAATGCAAGCACTTTCTTCTGCATGCTTTCCCTCAGAAGCATTGCTTCTTTCCTTGCACAGCAGGAAACATATTAATTAAAAAAGCTTTCTTTCTCAAGGTTCATAAATCTTTTCCCCTCAGAAGTCAGTGGTGGAAAGGGTGAGCAGCTTCAAGTTCCTGGGCGTCAACATCTGAGACGATCTATCCTGGGCCCAACATATTGATGAAATCAAAAAGAAAGCACGTCAGCGGCTCTACTTCATTTGGTGTTTAAGGAGATTTGGTATGTCACCGAAGCCTCTTAAAGACTACGATAGATGTAGAGCGGAGAGCATTCTGACTGGTTGCACCACAGCCTGATTTGGAGCCTCCAACACACAGGATCACAAGAGACTGCAGAGAGTTATCGACTCAGCCAGCTCCATCACGGACACAACCCTCCCCACCATTAAGGACATCTTCACGAGGCAGCGCCTCAAGAAGGTAGCATCCATCATTAAGGACCCTCACCATCTAAGACATGCCCTCTTCTTCTTACTACCATTTGCGAGGAGGTACAGGAGCCCAAAGACCCAAATTCAAAGATTCAGGAACAGCTTCTTCCCCTCTGCCATCAAATTTCTGAATGATCCATGAACTCACGAACACTACCTCATTACTCCTTTTTTGGTGTTATTTATTTATTTTTGTGATTTATAGATTTTTATGTCTTTGCATTGTACATTGCTGGTGCAAAACAATAAATTTCACTTCACATGTCAGTAATAATAATTCTGATTCTTTCTCCATCACCGTGTTACTAACCCATATCTACTAGAAAAGTGATATCCGTATTGTAACTAGTCCATAATTCTAGCACCTTTCTAATATGTTCCTGCTAATTTCATGCTTTCACTACCTCCTTCTATTTGGAGGCTAGTAGCATATACCCAGCAGCAAATGATTCATCTATTATTCCTTAACTCACATCATGCAGATTCCAGTCTTTAAACTGACAAGCACATCATTCCTTTTCAGTGGTGTAACTGTAAATGTGATTCATTCTTCCACCCTTTTCTACTTCTTATCTTTACTGAATACTTTGCAGCAGGAATACTAAATTCCTAATCTTCACTTTATTTTGAGCAGGGCTTCATTGCTAATATTATGTCGTAATCTCCAGTGGCAATTTGTGCCACCCTTATTCCCTGGATTGTGCATTTGCTCACATGAACTCCAAAGCCCACCTACTCTATCATAGTTCCCTCCTATTTCTGAACAACCCTTTATTTTTTCAGCAGACTTTAACATATTTACCTGTCAACATCCAAGATAATTAACTTTGATTTCCCTGGTCAGCAAAGTACCTCTTTACCTCCTATAACGATGATACCTGCAAATCAACCCACAAATTCAGGACAAAACTGCCAGTGATTATCAAATGCTGCTTCATTTGTTATGGCAATGACCTATTCAAAGCAAGTCCTGCAATATCAGGCAATCTGCTACCCACACATATGGATCAAAACAACAACCGATGCATTTGTCTCCATGGACAGCACCTTCATTTTCTTTCACAGTGAACAGCAGGATTTCTCCAGCAATATCAATGAACACTCATAAAGCTGCAAGCACCTCTCCCAGAATAAAATCATTATATACTGTTCTGAAGTAGCTAAGTGTATTCATCTTAGCAAATCTCTCTTCACAAGTTCTGGGGAAAGAAGAGGACCATCACAAGAAGGTGGTAAAACAGGTGTGTTCTGTTGCTGATTATCTGTCCCTAAACCACCCAACAAGTTTACTGATCTGAACATTTAAAACTTGAACCCATTGAATCAAAACCTGAGAAGAAGCAGTAAATGAATTTTGCACACTTCTCCACTAGACGTGTCAGGCAACATCATTTAAACCATTCGCAATCAAGATGCAGTGGTCACACAAACTTTGCAAGGGACCTCCTCAAAGCACCAACAGGAAATATCCTTCAAATCAACAAACTGCTACACCCCCAACACCATTCTACCTTGCAGGTAGAAGCTTCACCAGGACACCAGGAAAAGCAAGTGGTGACATGAAACTGTTCCTGCTGCTCAATGTTTACCTCAATTCCAGAACAGAATTCATGAACAGGAGGTGCTGCCAACTGCCCCACCGCAATCATGAACAGGAAAGTGTTTGGCTTATTTGATGTGTGTCAGGTGTAGTGTGGACAAGGCAGAATACACAACAAACTGTCTACTTAACTGCAAATAAATCCCTAGCACTGAGCCAACAAACTTCCTATTTAAACATTGCACTAGAGCAATCTACAAGAGGCTCTACAACCTGGGAGAAACAGAACTCATGATGCAAACTAGAGGAACATTCACCAAAAAAAGTAAGTGAATAGGAAGAGAGTTTACGTACAATCAGTGAATGAGGATGTAACTGAGCAATTGAGTTAGTGGGAGAAGAAGCAAAAGAAAAGGAAAGTACATGAAAATGCCAGCCTCCTGCTCGGGGAAATCCTCTGAACACTCACCACGTCGGCCTCAGTACTCATACTGGATTTTTTTTCTTACAAAGAGGCAAGGATCACAGTTTAAACACCCAATCCACCAACCCCTACTCCCTAGCCCCACCACTTTAGTCTCCTGAATGCAAGTGCTGGTGAGGAAAGGAATAGAAGGGAGACTAGACACTGAATGTGCAATCTGCCAGATGGTCTATGGTACACAAGTGCCCAGACCAGCAAGCATTTAACTGACCCAGTGATTGTGCTAACAATCTGCTTGGTGTTTGTTGCTTGTCACACTTAATAGAGTACAAGGGGAAATGTATTGTCGTGGTTGCAATCCGGCATGCTCTCAAATGATCCTGTAGGACATCCTGGATGCATTACAAGCACATTGCACCTAACCTTGAAATGAAAACCTTCACCATGATCGTTTATTTTAAAACAAGAGAAGGTAACATCCTTTGATAATTTTGTAACAAACTGTTAGTATATAATTCTAATTTTACAGATTTGAATCATTCCCTTGCAGGGGTCAGATTACTCAGTATCCATCTTGGTGTGTGTTGAGAATCAGCCTGGACCCAAGAAATCATAAAGGAGCTAAGAGAGGTGCAACTAAGCTGATGATGCAGATGGCTTGCCAGATCCAAACAGAGTAAACATTTTCAATGTACTGGAAACAAGTAATGGGTTCTGCTCTGTAGAGCTTGATGAGGAGAGCTCATATCTAACTTGTTTTAACACACCATTTGGTAGATACCTTTCAAGAAGAATGTCTTTTGGAATTAACACAGTGCTGGTGGAATTTTAATGAAGACTAGAAGCTGCACTTGAAGATGTCACGGGCTAAATACCATAGCAAACCACATTGGAGAAGGAAGAACAGTGAAACAGCTGGAAGCTATGAGTTCAGTGACTGGAGGCTATAAGTCAAATGATAAATTGATGCAGGGAGAAGAGACTGAAAAAGAATGAGCAAAAATCAGTTAAAATAAAAGTCTCCTTTATAGTCATGATCACCAGAGAGTCTCTGAAGCCAGATCCAGCCAAAGTCCCTACACAACCTCTCTCACCACCATCCAGGATCCTGGTGAGTGCAGTCATTCACATGCGAATCCTCTGGCCTTATTATTGCTTCAATTGTTCCTGATGTGGCTTCCTCTACGTCTGTGAGACCAGACGCAAACTGGGTGATCGCTTCACTGAGTACCAGCGCTCTGTCCACCGTGGCTGTCTGGATCTCCCAGTTACTAGCCATTGTAATTCTCCTCCCCATTCCCACACCAACATGTCTGTCCTCAGCCTCTTCTACTGCCAGGGTGAGGTCAAACACAAACTAGAGGAATAGCATCTCATATTGTGCCTGGGTAGCCTACAACCTGATGGCATGAACATTAAACTCTCCAGCTTCCTGTAAACTGATCCCCATCTGTCCGTTTTCTCTCTCCTCCTGATCTACTTTGTTCTTCCTAAAGTCAGCCCA
>JARFYF010000052.1:119329455-119339547 GCA_030265395.1 Rhina ancylostomus | reverse complement strand
CCCCCCCCCCAGTACTTTCCTTCAATCACCTTAAAATTATGTCCCTTCATGTTAGCCATTTCCTCCCTAGGAAAAAGTCTCTAGCTGTCCATTCGATCTATGCCTCTTATCATCTTTCACACCCCAATCAGGTCACCTCTCATCATCCTTCGTTCCAAAGAGAAAAGCCCTAGCTCGCTCAACCTATCCTAATAAGACATGTTCTGCAATGCAGGTAACGTCCTGGTAAATCTTCTCTGCACCCTTTCTAAAGCTTCCACATCCTTCCTATAGTGAGGCAACCAGAACTGAACACAATATTCTAAGTGTGGCCTAGCCAGGGTCTTATAGAGGTGCAACATTATCTCGCAGCTCTTGAACTCAATCCCCTAACTAATGAAGGCCAACGCGCCACATGCCTTCTTATAACAACCCTATCAACTTTGAGGGCTCTATGGACTTGGACCCCTAGATCCCTCTATTCCTCCACACTGCTAAGAATCCTGCCATTAACCTTGTATTCTGTCTTCAAATTTAACCTTCCAAAGTGAATCACTTCTCACTCTTCCAGGTTGAACTCCATGGCAGAGAAAGAAACAGTGAAAAAGGATCAAATTTAATGCAAAAAGATAAATAAATTGCAAGAAGAAAGAGTGAACAATGAAAGAAAAAGGCAGAAAGGAAAAAGAGGGAACATTTATCAGAGTTAGATTTACGAATCTTTGGAAGGATGTCATTGCACTGGAATGGATGCAAAGGCAATTCATCAGGATGTTGCCCAGACTGAAGGACTTTATTTGTAAGGAGAAACTGGATAGGATGAATTTGTTTTCCCTGGAGCTAAGGAGGTTGAGGAGATGACCTGTCAGAGGTATACAAAATTATGAGAGAATAAAACAAGAGGGCATAGGTTTAAGATGAGAGGGAGGAGGCTTAGAGGGGATCAGAGGGGAAAGGTTTTTCAGACAGAAGGTTGTTGATATCTGGAGCATGCTGTCAGAGGTGGTGGAGGAAGCAGATGCAATGACAAGAGGCATCCAGACAGGCACTTGAAAATATAGAAGACTACTGACCTAATGCAGGCAAATAGGATTAGTAGGTATAACGGTCAATATGGACCTGGTGGTGTGAAGGGCCCATTTCTGTGCAGGAGAACTTAAGGTGTAAATGGTGTTGTTTTTGGGAGGTGTACCAGAATGCTCTATCCAATAGACATAAAATCAGCAATCAGTTCCAATGAGATAAGAAACAATGCAAGTGTTTTCATGAGATTATGGAACTTTTAGTTGAAAACAAGCCCACTGTTCATACAGTTCTTTATATTGTCCAATTGCACAATACAGCAGTAATTGAGCTAACTAATCATAGTAAATAGTTGCCAACAAATGGTTTACAGTTGGGACAGATACATAATAAAAACTCCAGAAATGGAGAGTTATAGATCCTATTTATTTGTTTCCTCCCAGCTAAGCCACACTTAAGTTACTCATATGTCATACCCAAAACTTATTAACTGAAAGAAATAATTCAAATCTGCATTTAAAACTGTCAGTATAACTTTGCCTCCTCAAATTAATTGGCTTCCAATGCTAACAGAATATTTCCAGAGATAAGGGACTTTAGTTGTGTGGAGACACCGAGGAAGCTAAAATTGGTCTTCTTAGAATACAAAAAGTTAAGGCCTAATAGAAATAAGGTATTCAAAATTGGATGAAGGAAGTATGGAGAATCTGTTCTGCAAAGCTGGTTCAGTAACCACAGGTCACAGATATAAAGTAATTTGCAAAAGAACTTAAGGGAAATGGGGAAGTTTTTCACCCTACAGTGTTTTTATGATCTGGAACAGAGTATCTGATGGGCTGCATATGAACTTGAAGGCAGCTGGGCTTTGCAGTGTCTGCAGGCTCCTTTGTGTTGCTGCTTTCAAAGGCAAATAGTAGGAAGAAGGGTTATCAACAGAACATCTTTTATTGAAGGCAATAACTCTAAACAAACCAGCAGTGTGTGATACCACAACGTATCAAAGTCATACTGCGTACTGAACTTATTCCTTAGACACACTTACATATGCAATGGACAAGTGTTTGAAGACTGATTTTCAGAATCATGGAGAAAAAGCTGGGATTCAATGGAACAACTCTTTCAAAAACCCACGTGAGCACACGTGACCCATTTCTATCCTTTAAACCTCTATAATTCTATAAACAGAAAAAGGGATGTTAAAAACAGCACAGAATCCAGCCAATGAGAAGTTTTTAAAGACTTCTAAGAGCAATTCACTGCTTGCTGAAGTGAGACATCACCATTTAACTGCTCTCTTTCTGGGCCTTCAAAACTATGACTGAACCATTAATCATGTTATCAATAGTTTCTTTATGATATGAATTACCAGCCCTTAATGGTAGCAGAGAGATTAATTTGCAATAATGGCATACATCAAGCAATCTCATGATATCCAATTTATTTCAGCGGGAAGCTTCTGCTGAAGTTGCATTTTCTAAAAACTTATTCAGCAATAATGGCACACCCAATTATTGAATAATTTGTGGTCCATCAGAACATGACACATCTCTTTGCCGTAAGTGATTGGCCTATTTACAAACTAACATTAAAAAGTGCTATTAATTCACCATTATTTTTCCCCAGTTTCTTTCTCAATCAACGATGATGCTTTTAAAACATAATGTGCATTGTCATCATTCACTCAAAGCACATTGTGTTTAGTTTGGTCATGGTTGTTGACAAAGTCCCCATGTAAGGCATTATTATTGCAGAAAGGCATCTTCTACCAATTAGCATAGAATGCTTCAGAATCATACCCAGATTAATCATTCTTCTTCATCAGCATTTCACAAAATTGTCTTCAGTTCTCACCACAATAGCACAGCCACAGATCAAGACACAGATTTCTTGCTGGATCTCATCCAGGGAGGAACTTCATGGTGTCATTATAACAATAACTTCTTCCAAAATCTATACAAAAAACTTACTGCACAATGAGCTTCAGAAAAAAAATATTGCATTGCCCATTGAGGTTTCAAAGCTTTGTCTCATTAACTCCCAGAAGACAGGCTATTTGACAATTCCCAATATAGAGTCTGAACTAGCAACAACATTAAACTGAGTAGAAAAGGGTAGCTATTTTCAGTTGATTGAAGTAAAAGTAGGCTCCATGCTTCTGTCTGGGTACGTTCCAGCCTTTTGGACTTAACACTGAATTTTTCTAGAGACATAAGATACTGCAGATGCTGGAATCTGGAGCAACAGACAAGATGCTGGAAGAATTCAACAGGTCTGTGGAGGGAAATGGACAGTCAACATTTCAGGTTGAGACCCTTCACCTAAACTGAAAGACAGAGGGAAGATAACCTGTACAAAGAGGTGAAAGGAAGAGATGGAGCAAGAGCTGGCAAGTGATAAGTAAATCCAGGTGAGGAGGGGTGATAGGTACATGGAAGATGGAAGAATGGAAATAGTGAAGGAAGCTGGGAGGTGATAGGTGGAAGTGACAAATTGCTGCAGATGGAGTCTAATAGGCAAGGAAAGTGGAGCATGGAATCAAGTAAAGGAGATGGGGTGGGCAGATGGGAAGATGGGGGGACCCAGATGAAACTCATTGCTTATCAAGTTTCCCTACTTTGGGTAAACGGCTCTCTTCTCATATCCCATTACCAGACTAAATGCCCCTTTCTCACCTCACTTCTATAAAATGCCTCCCAAACAGTCAGTAACTGTACTCCTCATCACCTGATCCATCTTAACCAATCTCCATATAATCTTCTTTCTGTCTTATACCTCAATCCCCCCCCTCCAAGCTCTCTTTTGAAAACTGAAACCCCTCCACTCTTCCCCCAGTTCGAAGGAAGGGTCCCTGACCCAAAACATCAACTGATTTCTCATTCCACAGATGCTGCTTGACTGGCTGAGTTCTTCCAGCATTTCTGTTTTTGTTTCAGATTCCAGCATCTGTGTTTTTGTGTTTTCCAGGTCCTATGATGAACACTTCACTAGCACAGTAGTGTAGTGGTTAGCGTAATGCTATTTCAGTGCCAGCGACTCGAATTCCCACCGCCGTTTGTAAGGAACTTGTACATTTTCCCATGACTGTATGGGTTTCCTCTGAGTGCTCCAGTTTTGTCCCACAGTCAAAAGACGTACAGGTTAGGAAGTTGTGGGCATGTTATGTTGGCACCGGAAACGTGGCGAACTGCTGCCAGAACATTCTACGCAAAGATGCATTTCACTGTGTGTTTTGATGTACATGTGACTAATAAAGAAATCTTATCTTACTGCTCTACTGATGAAGGTGACAACTGCCTCAGTATCTTTAGTGAGGAGTCATAACTGGTTCATGGCTACAGTGATATATTCTGTTCTGACTCTTGTTGTCTGATATGGTGAAGTTCAAGCATCATCACCTAACAACTGTGGCTGATGTGTCCATTTCATGTAGTTGCTTGGATAAGTGCAATCTTCTGCCAGCTTGTTTTGTGAAGGGTCTGAACTGATGTGACAAGTCTCCAGTCTTTTGTCCCATTTGAGTTTTGCCCTGCAGCTGTTGGTTGTTTAGCATTGTCAGATTACATTTGCCTCACTTTCTCCAAATCGTTCAAATTGTCCTCCTATTTGCCTCAACATCCATATTGAATTTATTTTCATGACATAGTTGCTTTTATGAACAGTAGATAACATGAAGAAAATAACTGAATCAGGATCCTGTGGACATGGCCTCCATTCTTAAGAAATACTGGCAGCAGAATTAAATATTGTGAATTACATAATCCTTATATATCTGACCTTGCATAACTTTGTAGGATATCCCAGGAGAGTTTATTTTAATGTGTAGATGTGAAGATACACACACAGTTGTATTGATTTAAAATATCTGTTACCTGCTGCTCTAAATTGCTGATAACAATCATTTTATTCTTTCAAGCTTTATTATCAAGCATTCTTCAATTTTAGTATTATAATTATAAATAATATCCTGATGCCCAAGAAAGGGAAAGGAGGAAGCAGCAAGGTCCAAATCAATCCTGCAATGCAAGGCTACATATCCAGGTCTCCCAAAGAACATTTCAAGCTATGTAGTCAGTCACATCTTTAGCTTTCACGACTCAATTATGCTGATGCAAATTATCAATTCAGCAGGAGAGCACTTGCACTCCACCTCCATATCAGATAATGATTAAACTGAACAAGACAAATTCAACACTTTTATTACAGTGACATGTATAACTGTTTTATTATCACAATATACAACTTCAATATAAAACAAAATGCTTGGCTGAATAAATCATTCACCCAGTCTCCTGCCAGCTTATTCCTCACCCCTCCATACTGGCTATCTCCCCTCTACTCTTTCAGTAGAGATGAAGGGTCTCAACCCAAAATGTTAAATGTCCATTTCCCTGCACAGATGCTGCCTGACCCACCAAATTCCTCCAGCCATTTGTTTTTTGCTCCAGATTCCAACATCTGCAGTCTTTTATATCTCCAAAAAAAAAGTCACCCTCTTGTCTCATACTGGCTGTTTGCTGGCCAATCAATACATACTTCAAAAGGAATATCAAGGCTTTCAAGCAGGTGCAGAAGAGATTTACCAAATGATTCCAGGGATGAAGGGCTTTCCTTATGTAGAAACACTTATGCAACTGTAACATTATGGGAGAATTTGTCTCCTTGAACTGAGGACATCCCAATATCTCACTTAGGATTCTTGTCTAATTTGGCCTGCAAGGTACAGACTCATTCAATAATGAAGTCAGAGAATTTAATGAGTGTTACAAAAATATCCAGAGTCAATACGCAAAGTTAATAGGTACACAGAAAGAATGGCTCTTATGGTTCCTGCTTTCAAGTTCCCTGGAGCACAATCTTTGTTCATTTGTTGCAACATTCTGCTGACCTTAGTCTGTCTTCTGCCTCTATGTACACTTCTGGTCCCACATTCCTCTCTAACTGCCTTTGGGAGGTTAGTATCCTGCCATACGTGCCCATGGATTGTAGTAGCTGCAAATGGTTAGCTAGTGGTCATCTTTTGCTCACCCATAGCTTCCTGAAGGCTCAGCACATTATCGCATTCACAACACACCAATATATTATCAGTCTTTCAAATTAGCACAACCATACATTGGTCATTTTAGTGAAGCTTTTCCATTAGGCCTTGTGTTTACAGTTTGAATCTTAACACAGTAAGAACGAACAAAATCACTATTACCAGATTAATATTAAACAACATATTTAAATCTAACAAACTTAACACTGAGGAAGTTGGAATTGTTCTCCTTGGAACAGAGGAAATTACAAGGAGATCTAATGGAGATATTTAAAATTTTGAATGATATTGACAGAGAGAAACTGTTCTAATTGGTGAACAGTCAAGATCAAAGAGAAGTAGAATGAAGGTAATTGGCAAAAGAACTAAAAAAGTGATAAGGATTTTTGATTTTGTCTGTGAGTGGTTAGGGACTGGAATGCATTTGCAAGGGTGGTAGTGGAAGATTATTGAAAAGGCATCAGGATAAGTATCTGAAAGGAAAAAAAATTGCAGGTCTATTGGACAAGGGTAGGGTTGTTAGAGTATCTGGATTCTTCTTGTAGTAAGCTGACATGAACTCAACGGACTGAATGGCCTCCTTCCATGTTGTAATCATATGTGATTCTATATTTATACCAATATTTAATTCCACTGTTCAGCACAATAACTATTCCCCCTCCAAAAGAGAAAAAAAATGCATAGCAACTCACTAATCAGCCACCTTCCTATAGCTACTGATGTTGCAAATTAGTCTTGTCAGCATGCAAAAGACATTGTCACATACATTTACATTAACAATGCAAAAGGAATCAAACATCCATAGCTAAAAAGGAGGACAAATGCAAATATTGAAACTGGAAAAAACAAATATGAACATACCAAATATGTATAAATTTGTTAATTTCAATGTACCTGTCATTTAATGTTTATTGTGTTGAGTTTTCCAGACATAGAGAACTACCAGCAATCTACAGTTGTTCACTGACTCTTACATCAATGTATCATGTTAAAGTCCCCAGTTATTGAACTATATTATCACAATCCCTTCACTCCAGCTTCTGCAGTACCAGCTGGGAACTCTGGTAGGGATCCTGCATTTTCACCATGCATTTACAATATCCATCTTCTTAAAACTGCCTTAGTACCAGAAAGACATCTCATACTATAGTTAAAAATATCTAAAGATCACCCCTGTGCCAATAACATTACTAACTACGACTGCATACATTTTTAGTTTTATACATTAGGTATTCTTTGTGGTTCAGGGTGTCAGATAAGCCAACCTCCTGAATCAAACAGATGAATGAAAGGTCAATGAAATATTTTATTTCTCTTCAATGTTACATTCACTTTCTTTAAAAATAAATATATCTTCTTAATTTACCTTCATACTTTCTTTCACTTAGCATTTTTTTCCCTCAAATGTTGAAAAGTAATAACTTGGAGATTCAATGCATGTGAAAATGTGGTTGATTGGTGAGTTAACATATATTTATTTCTATTGAAGGTGGATTGTTAATTCACTGAGCAATGGAATTATATTTTTTTAAAATATACATTTGGTTTGTAAACATTCATGTGGCAAGACAGGTTAAAAAAAAAATCAGCCTAGAACAAATGTTTTGCTTTCTGATGTTTGTCTACATGTTACCATTAGATAACTAGTACAGGTTACTACCCTAAGTAAACCGTCACACTATATGCATTTATCCTTTGGTAGGATCTTTATCAAAGAGGACAACATCCAATCAGTGATCATTTCACACCTCAAAGACTTCAGGCATAATTTTCGGGGAAACCTGCTGTGTTTTTGTTTTGAAATTCATATCAGTTGGGGTGGGACCGATATTGAAGATTTACTGAAACAAAAGGTTGTATTTCCCCAATGTTGTTAAATAGAGTGTTATTCTTTGACAGTGGCAAAGCTGCCTCTTCTCTTTTTCACTCTACCTGCAGTATCTGAACTTGTGTCTCTGTACCTAGCCTGCATTAATGCACAAGAATATATTTGTTTCAAAGAGACCACTATCTAATGCATACAAATTTACCTTAGGTTGCTGCATGCAGCATGTATTATATCCCCCTTGCTGATCTTAGCAGTGAGCTGCCCTTTAGTATTAAAGCAATACAAATTAAACATTCAACACAGACAAAACGCCCAGTATTGTACAATGCTTGAAGCAAGGTGAAGGAAGACCACCTGGTTGACAGTGAAGAATGTTATGATGGATGCCTGGTGACATGAACTGCATCACAAAGGGTTTAAGTAAGAGACAGACTTATGGAAATGCAAATGGATTACACAGGACATTCACAAAAGGGGTCAAAGGCACTTGGGTTTCATTCCCTTGTCAGCCCTGGTCTATCTCAAAAAGATTGCTAGACCCTTCCCTCAATACTGGCAGATCCTGACAAGCCACTGATATAGCACAAATCCTACAATCTTCTCCCAGTCACACCAATTCCTGGGCTTTACCCAATGGTGCGGATTTCCTCTCCACAGTATTATTCTCCCACTGCTCTCAGATCTCAGGATCCCATCAACATCCCAGTGGGTCCGTGACACCTCATCCCAATTCCTCTAGATGCCGGGTCAACATTGCAATAATCCCAGATGCAAGGTCAGACCTGAAAGCTGTATAAGTAGAGATCTTTAATAAAGTTGATCATTTATATTCTTAATCTCTTCCAACCCCTGAGCATTTCTCTTTACCCATTCTGAATGTTGAACACCTAGTCCACCCAATTAGCATTCTCCTTCATTTCATATTATGTGTTCTATTGCTGGTTAGCTTAATTTGAAAATTATCTAGGTATAAATAGAAAATCATTTTCATAAAAGAAACTATTCCCAGACTGCACGTGTCAAACTACTTCTAGATTAAAAAATAAAGACTAATCAAAACAAAAATCAAAACTACATGTTGTTTATATTAACTGCAAACATCAATGTCCAGACCTCAAGGTGCTCAGATGGCTCATTTCACCACGTGCCCAAGAGATATAGGGTTTCATTGGAATTACAACAGTACCATCTAGTGGACATACAATAGAATGGGTCAATCCCTCAAATAGTTTGATAATTTTCTTGTCCTTTTTAAATCTCTCTCATTCCAAGAATCCCTCATTTCCAGCACGAGTGGAATGAAAACGGAAGTGGGGAAAAGCTCAAGAATGAGAGCACATTCCCTGTGATAAAAATATAAAATGCCGGAAACACTCAGCAGGTCAGATAACATCTGTGGAAAGAGAAAAAGAGTTAATGTTTCACGTCCAAAACTCTTCAAAAGCAAAACCCTTTCCACAGATGCATTTCAGTTTTCCAGTATCTGCAGATTTTTTTTTTTATTTACATGCTCTGTGATATTGCTTACAAACACCTGAGAGAACTTCAACAATGGATTCCATGTACATTACTGACGTCACTGCTTTGTTTCTCTTCTTGATCTTTCAGTGATCACATTTGGGATTCTTCATCCTTCAAGCTAACATGGTCAAAGTCAGCTATGGACCCAATAAAATGATATCATGTTGTTTTTAATGAAGTATCATTTGCTTTCCAAGTAATGAACATTCAAGTACTGCTGTGGCTTGTCAGTCTGTAAACTGAACATTTAGCAGCTCTTGCAAGAACTACCTCCCTCTTTCTCCTCAAATTACTCTGCATCGTCATTCCTCACTGTAACACTCATTCCCTCTTTGGAGTAACATCACTCTCTTATCACCTCAGGATGCTTAACTAAAGGAAGAGAGGAGTAAAGGTCCAAAACTAAGTGAAAGTCTATTCTGAGAGAGTTAACAACTTTTTCTTCAAAGACCTGTCAAAATGTCCAACTTCAACTTGCTTTTTTACTTCCACACTTTCATTCCAACAAGTACATGCGTGATCAGCACCTGCCTAACTCAATCTCAACTCAGTGATTTTAAGGAGTAATACAAAAGTGGAGGAACTTGAAGTTTGAGGATTTGACCAATACTGGGATCCAGTCCCACTTTCCTTGACTTACTGCCACAGTTGCTAATTCACTTACATTCTGCCATGCACAACTGCTCAGCACACACACACCCAATCT
>JARFYF010000052.1:119310840-119326237 GCA_030265395.1 Rhina ancylostomus | reverse complement strand
GCTTTTCTACCTCGTGTCTACTCTCCTTTGTTTTTGCAGTTAAAATTCCCCCCATTGTGTGAGAAAAATAGAGCAAAATTTGTAAATTGCCACGTCAGATAAAACAAAAATCACCAACAATCTTGTTCACATTCTATTTACTTATATTTCAGCAAACCAACAACAGACAGAATATAGAATAGTACAGCACACAGTCAGGCCACAATGTTGTGCCAAAATAATTAAACCAATGATAGCTAATCCCTTCTGCCTGCACATGGTCCATATCCCTCCATTCTCTGCACATCCCTGTGCCTATCTAGAAGCCTCTTAAATGGATCTGCCTCCACCTCCACCCCAGGTAGCCCATTCCAGGCACCCACCACTCTGAGTAAAAAAAAACTACCCCACGTTTGTCTCCTTTGAACCTTCCTCCTCACACCTTAAATGCATACCCTCTAGTATTAGACATTTCAACCTGGGAAAAAGATACTGCTGTCTACTCTATGGCTCTCATAATTTTATAAACTTCTATCAGGTCCTCAACCTCCTCCACTCCAAAGGAAACAACCCTAGTTTATCCAAACTCTCCTTATAGCACAGACCCCCTAGTCCAGGCAGCATCCTGGTAAACCTCTTCTATACCGTCTCCATAACCTCCACATCCTTCTGATTATAGAGCGACCAGAAATAATGTTCTACCACTCAAAATATAAACTATATCTTCTGTGCTTTTCTTTAACCTGTTCTGCAGCTTGTTAAAAGTATAAGCAGAGTATCTAAATCACCTAATGAATTCTACTAATTAAAAGTTAAATATTCATGAGGGAGGAAACAGGAGTGTAAAACAATCATACAGTGGTTACTACATACCCCTGTCAATAGAGCTTGCAGCTTTTAAATCCAGATGCCACTGCTGCACTGAGAGTACTATCTCTCTCTGCTTATGGAAGATATGAGCTGTGTTGCTTCTTCAGATACATTTTTTACAGTGAAATGCTTGTATCAAATTCACTATCAATCATCTATCAGTCCTCTTAAGTTATGGTGGAGCTAGAATACTAAAGTGGAAAGGGATAAGTAACAACTGTCAATTAAAAATAATGCTCTTTTATGAGATGATTTGGCATCACCTAACAATGGCAAAATCAAGTAATTTCAGTTTATAAACTATTGACAATTTGGTTCTTTTTCACATTGGTAAAAATATTATCCATTCACAGAAATAAACACAAATCTAAGTTTTAATTGTATGCATGTTTGGCTAGCAGTTCCATGAACTTAAGCAACACGTGGTTTAAAAATTACCCATTTCATTATCCACTGAAGAATATTTCTCCACCACCCTCCATAAAACTATCTGAACCCAACAGAATGGGGCAGATATAGCACAGAAGCCTTAAACTCTAAAATGCTGAAGATTCTCCATAGGTCAGGAAGTACCTACAGAGAGAGAAACATAGCTGAATGGAATAGTGGCACAGAGACACAGGTTCAATTCTGACCTTTGGTGCTGTCTATGTGAATTTTGCACATCCTCCCTCTTTCAAGAATTGACATTTAAACCACTAACATTGCTACTGGTTTACTTGTTAAATGAATACATTTGTTTGGCCCCTTATTGGTGAGATAGATAAATCCTTGATAAGCAAAGGAATGAAAGTTTACCTTGGATAGTTAAGAACGTGAATTGAGATTACAAGAGCATTGATCCTGTTGGATGACAGAGTAGGCTTTGAGGGTTCAGGAGGCTTACTCCTGCTGCTTATTTATATGTACATAGTTTATACCCTAAAAATATTATCACTCAGAATTCAGTCTCTAATTTATTCTGCAGGCATCACTCACATTGTCATCATTTATTGCCCTCATTAAATGGCCTGCTAGCTTGCTTTAGAGGACCTTCAAGAATCAACCATGCTTGTATGGAATGCAGGGTAAGCTAACACCAACAGGTTTTCTTCCTTAAAGGTTTAGTGAACTAGTTGATACTTTACAACAATCCAATAGTTCTATGATAACTTTAGAACAGGCATAGCCCCATCAGTCCCTCAATGCTGTTCCAACATTTTATTAGATTGTGGCTGGTTTTTATCTTAACTGTAATCACCTCACTTCTGCAACCTTTAACAAAAATCTATCTCAGTTGTCAAATTTTCCATTTACCTACCTTCAACAGATGCTTGATTCCAACTGCTTTTTGCATGATGAAGTACATTCCAACGTCAACCTACTTCTAATTGTAAGGTTCTTCTGGACTCCTCTACCAGAGGAAGCTGCTTGTCTCAATCCATTCCTTCAAGCATCATAAACACCCTAATTAACATCTCATCACCCTTGTTAATCTTTTATATTACTTTCAAATAGCTTTCCTTAATTGAATTTAAATTCTCAAAGTTCCAGAGTGGAGGGTATTTGAACTTGTGTTTTCTGCATTATCAGTCTCTTGAGTTGCAAAGCAGTTACATAACTGTGATGCCAACATTTCATGTTTTAATAAACAACATAATAGAATGAGGAATCCAAAATTCAGTGAATAAGATTCATCAAGTTGTCTTTAGCAGTGCTACAAATTGCCTAATTTTTGAACTAGTAAAGCCAGAAACAGAGGAGCAAGAGCTTGCATAACATGCTGTTCCTGAGAAACTCCAGATACATTACACTATTAATATATTTCACAAGTCTATAACTTTTGTTAATTTTTGAAGTTTCCCACTGGTACTAATTACATGTAATTTGAAAATGGTCCTTTGATAGTGAAGTATTTCCATTACATCAGCGCAATACATTTTGTATTTTTGTTTTCCCACCATGCTTGTAGTATTATAATTAGTAACAAAGCTTAGCCTTACATTCCTCAAAGGTTTAACCTTTTGTAAGCATGAAGCAGAAATGATAAAGAGGCTTGCTTGGAAACAGCTGGGTTGTCTTTTGGACAAATGATTGCTGGATAAAACTAAATATTAGATTCTGCCAAACTTCAAACAAAACCTCAAATTAATTGTGATGTGTGACAAGAGTCTCCGAGTCTAAACAACTTTCAATCCTCAGCCAAGCGTACAGCCCCTCGAGCTGCAGCTCAGTGGAGATTTCAAGTTGTTGGTAGAATCTTTGGAATATGCAGCATATGTACTCCTTAACCCAGACTTAATTTCCATGTTCCAATGCTACATAGTTGGAAATTCCCTAAGGATCACTTTCCAGTTCATCATTTTTCCAAGAATTACAATGGTGCTGAATGTATGATTCTTGGCAGTCCACTGCATTCTCTATAGAACAGAATTTCCTTTGTGTCATATTTCCATACGACATTGAAGGGGACCTTGTGGCCTATCATGTATATGCCAGCTCTGAGAGCAATTCCATCAATTCTATTCTTTACTCATTTCTCTATAACCTATTCTCTTTCACTTCCCTATCAACTCCTGACCCAACATACTAGGGACAGTTTACAATGGCAAACTAACCTACCAACTAGCATGTTTTTGGTATGTGGGAGGAAACCAGAGCACCAGGGGAAACCCATGTGGTCACAGGGAGAACGTGCAAACTCAGCACAGACAGCAGCAGAGAATGAAAAACAGTCACATGAGCTGTAAGGGACCACTGCTACTTGCTGTACCATTTTGCCGTTTTCATGCTGTGACTGTGACTTGCTTAGAGCAATAGCACAAAGAGTGAGATAAACTGGGACTGTGTTAAAATCAGAATGGAATTAAGCTGGAATCTACATTAAATCTGTCCTCATCAATTTTGCGCTCAAGGTTTCTGGTCAGTGTTTGTTCATCTTTTATTTATTAAAGATTTTGCGGAAAAAACTTGGATGATATCTCTGTGGAAACCTCCTTGATTCCACCTGACTGAATCATTATGACACCAGGAGTGTAGAGAGAAATTCCTAATCAGTCATTCAGAAATACAAATACCACTAAATCATTAAAGCCCTTAAGTGAACAAACTTACATTTGTGTAGCACTTTTCATGACTTCCAGATGCCTCAAGCTGTTCACATAAAATATTATTGAAATGTCGTTCCTGTTGCAATGTTGGTAAACACAAGCAAAACCACGTACAGCAACGTTCCACAAAATGCAACAAGATGAATGAGCATTTGAAGCAAAAAAAATGCAGAGAGTGGAAATTTGAAACAAGAACAGAAAAGGCAGAAAACACTCAGAGGCAACATTGGAGGAGAAAGCAAAAGAGTCTGTGCTTTAGGCTGTGGACCCTGCATCAGCATTGGAAAGGTGAGAAAACAATCCACTTCTAAATTGCTGAGGGGGTAAGGGTGGAAAGAACAGAGGGAATGACTGTGGTAGGGTGCAGATAAAAGTTGGTCAAGGCAACAATTTAATGACCAAAGAGAAAAAAGAAACAAATTGAAAAAGAAAGGTATAACCACAATGTGGTGAGGAAAATAAAAGGTGGTTATCCAAAATTGTTAAATTCAACATTACATCCAGAGAGCTGTAATATGCCCAGTAGAAGATGTGGTGCTGTTCTTTGAGATTACACAGGAGACCATTGGAGTTATATAGCAGGTCGAACACAGACAGCTCAGAGTGAGTATAGAACCAAGAATTAAAATGACTGGTGACTGGAAGCTCAAGGTCACCCTTTGAGACTGAACAGAGGTGTTCAGCAAAGCAGTCACCCAATCTGCTTAAAGTTTCTTCAATGTAGACGACATCACATTGTGAATACCAAATGCAACACATTGAATTGGAAGAAGTGGAAATGTGTTACTGCTTCACCTAGAAGAACTGTTTGGATTCTTGACTGGTCTTGGAAGTGAGCTTGTAGATGTGGTGTTCCGATGTGCCTGCTGTGATTATCCTTGTGGTGGAGGTTGTGGGTTTGGGAGGTGCTGTTGAAGAAGCCTAGGTGAGAAATTACAGCACATTTTGTCAATGATACACACTACAGCTACTGTGTGCCATGGCAGAGGGCAGGAATATTTAGAGTGATTGATGAGATGTCAATGAAAAGTTCTGCTTTGTCTTAGACATGCATCTTGAAATTTGTTGAAATGAGCAGTATTGCGTAACAGTCCTGGTTTGAGCTTTATGGATGAAGGAAAGGCCCTGGGGTGTCAGAATGTGAGTCACTCACCACAGGATGCCTAGATTCTGATTCGCTCTTATGACTGCATTTTAGTGATTGGTCCAGTTGGGTTTCCACACATTGGTGACTTCCAGGACATTGATGGTGGGGTCTTGGTGATGATAATGTCATTGAATGTCAAGGGGTGCAGATATGCCAATTAGACTCTTTCTTATTGGAGATGTAAATTGCCAAGCACTTTGATGGTCTGAATATCACTTACCACTTATAAGCCCATGTCTGAATATTGTCTATGTCTTGCTGCATGCTGGCATGGGCTGCTCCATTGCTGAGGAGTTGCAAATGAAATTAAATATTGTGATTTATCTGTGAAAATCCACACTTTTGACCCCATGATGGAAGGAAGGTCATTGAGGAAGCAGCTGACCACGGACTAGGTCAGTACCCTGAGGAGCTCCTGCAGTGGCATCCTTATGTTGGAGTGATTGCTCTCAACCACCATAATCCTTTATTATGGTGGACTGTTATCCTTTTGGTGTCCAGTGACTTCAGTTTTACGCATGGTCAAATGCTGCCTTGATGTCAAGCTGATATCATCTCATATCTGGAATTCAGTTCTTTGATCCATGGATGGACCAATGCTGTACTGAGGTATAGAGCAAAGCAGTCCTGCCAAATCCCAAAATGGGCTTTGGTGACCAGGTTATTAGTACTTGAGAGCACTGTCAATGACATCATGTATCACTTTGCTGATGATTGAGAGTAGAATAATAAGGTCGTAATTAGCCAAACTAGATTTGTTCTGCTTTTTGTGAATGGAATATATCTGGGCAATTTTCTACATTGTCAGGTAGATGCCAATACTGTAATTTTATTGGAACCGCTTGCCTAAAGGCACAGCTATCTTTGGAACACTGCTTTTCAGTACTGCTGCTGGGAGATGTCTCGTCCCATAGCCTTTGCTGTGTTCATTGCACTCAGCATTCTTGCTGGCACGTGGAGTGAGTCAGATTGGCTTCTGTGATGGTGAGGATCTTAACAGGAAGCTAAGATGAATCATCTATTTAATACTTGAGACTGTGAATGGTTCTGTCTTATTTATAGGATTCACATGCTGCAACTCGCCATCACTGGGGATAAGGCTCCCTTCTCCTGTTAGCTGTTTAATTGCCCACCACAATTCACAATGAGCTGTGGCAAAGCTACAGGTCTTTGATGTGATCAAGTGGTTGTGAGATCATTTGCCTTATCTAATGCAAGCTGCTTTTTCTGTTTGCCATGCATGTTGTAGCTTCATTAGATTGGCACTTCTTCATTTTCAAGTATGCTTGGTTCAGCTCCTGGCATGCCCTCCTCCTGCCTTGACGTTAATAGTACAAAGAGAGAAATACTGGGCTATGAAGTTACAGATTGTGGCAGTGGACATTTTCTGCTTCTGCTCATGGTTGACAGTACTTCATGAACTGTCAGATCTGTTCTGAGTCTGCCCCATTTTCAAGCTACACAATACAATGGAAGATATACTCAGTGTCAAGTTGGGACTTTGCCTCAAGATAGATTGTGCCATGGTCACTTCTAATAATACTATCATGGGCAGATGAAGTTGCCACAATTAGTTTGACTAGGACAAGTTTACCCCACATATTTGTTTATTCACTACCTGCTGTAGACTTAATCTGGCTGCTATATCCTCTTGGACTTGATCAACTCAATCACTAATGGTGCCATCAAACCATTTTGCTGGTGGATGTTGAAGATCCCCCATCCTGAATACATGCTCCACCCTTGCTACTCTCAGTGCTTCTTCCAAGTGCTATTCAACATGGAGGAACACATACAGTATGCTTCTGGGAGTAAATGTATGCTTAATCCCACACTGACAAGTAAAATAAAAGAATTTATCTTTAACCAGTCCACCTGTCTTTAAATATCAAATACGTATCACAGGTTGGCAAGAACAGCTGCAGACATACTCAAGGTCAACCACATTTCAGGTCCATGTTCCTTTGCCCCTTTACCCTATTCTGGTCCAAAACTTCCAGAAATAATTAGGACAATTTTACTTCATTTATTAATAAGGATCATTAGCCTCAATAACAGTTGCCAATGTGGGTCACATGACATGGAGGTGGGGCATATCTCCCGGGAAAGAATGTGGAATAAGGTTTGGTATATCCCACCAGAGACAGTAATGCAAAAGATTTTTGATTAGTTCTGGGAAATTGAGTTGTTAATTTCCTTTTGCTGCTGCAGGCAGATAAATAAAAGTGTTTTTTTTTCTGATGCTGCACTTACATAAATAAAGGCACTTTGGTATTGCTGTCCATCTGTTGAGAGATGGGTCAAATAAAGATTAAAGCAATCTTCATTTCCTTCTTTATCAAATATCTCTGCAATAGTCCCTGATGATGGAAAAATAGAGCTAAACATTTAAATTCACTTTTATTTAGATGCCCTCTAGAAAAAAATAATTAATGATACAGTCATCTAGTTACTGTTTCTACTGAGAATTCAGTAGAATAATTTCAGACACATTAAATTAAAAAAGTGCAGATGTTGCAGCTATTAACAATACATTAAGTGGAATTTTGCATAGATTATAATGGTTTGGCTAACAGGACTTACTGTTATTATGGAGCATATCAGGCAGCAACTTCTGCTATCCCACATATGGAGTCAAACATGGAAATCCAGATGTCCTTGCTGAGAAACTCAATACCAAAGTCAACGCTATGGCATAACGTTGCAGTATTTGCCGACTGATTCCCATCAGAGATAATGGAATATGTTAGTGCTGGTGTATTCAAAATTCTCCATCCCACTCAAAATCTGACCTATCTGTCTGTGGCCTGCCCTGTTACAATAAGGAACAATACCTCGTCTAATGTCTGGGCACTTTGCAGCATTTTGGACTCGATATCAAATTTCCATCTTCAGGTAAGTTGTTGACAGGTTTTTTCTGTCTGTATCAGAACTGACTCTTTCTGCCAATCATTCATCTGTAATTTTGGCTCAGTTTTTCCCTCTCCGTTAGTATAGCCTAACCTCCTGGCACATTCAATAACCTTGTTATTAGAAACAAATTACACAGACAAAGAAGCATAATATGCTTCGAACTGCCACATTAACTCATTGGTCTCGTCCTATCACAGATATTGCCTCTGTTCTATTCAACTCTCCCCCACCTTCTTGCAACTGAAAACTGAGTTTGTATTTTTTTCAACAGAATCAAAAAATAAATGCAGATGCTATAAATGTGAAGTATAACAGAAAATGCTGAAACACTTAGCAGGTAGTTGACATCTGTGGTTCTGATGAATAGTCTCCTACCTGAAATTTTAACTCTATTCTTCTTTCCACAGCTGCTGCCTGACCTGCTGAGTGTTTCCAATATCTTCTTTTTTTATTTCAAATTTCCAGTATCTGCATCATTTTTTTAATTTCAAGTGATAACTATTGTCTACTCCCCACAGCCCTTCAGAAGGTAAATGAAGTTGCAGATATTTCAAAAAATTAAAAAGTTAAGATAATTCCTTTTTAACTTTTACAGTCTTTCTCTTTAAACTCTTTTTCTTAAGCCCTTCTGAATATGCAAATCTTTATCTTATGATTTATACATAATTTAAATCTAATTTACACAATACAAAATACAAAAGCCTGAAAGCACATACCACCAGGGTCAATGACAGCTTCTTATAAGACTATTGAACAGTCTCCTAGTATAATAAGATGGACTCTTAACCTTGCAGTCTACCTCTTTATGGCCTGGCAGCTTATTATGTAGCTGCATTACACTTTCTCTGGCACCATAACACTTTATTCTACATTGTTATTATTTTCCCTTGTACTAACTCCATGCACTGTTGTAATGATCTGTACAGGTGGCATGCAAAACAAAGTTCTTCACTGTACTTCAGTACATGTGACAATAATAAACCAATTTACCAAATAAACCAATTTATATTTATTGTTTCATACTTCATGGTTTTGAACTCTGTAGAACAGAAATTTGTCCTCAGTCATTGGTGTCGCAGAGAGTATCCACTGCATTATTTCCAAATTGTAGTTCTGAACTTTAGAAGTAGAGTATGAAGCAGAGCCATTATTTTATTATGCATTTAGTGCAGGCATCTAGGCACACTTTTCTACTCCTGTGTATTTCCTTGAAGACTTTTCAGTCTGGCTGGTCTAAAAGCCTTGCTGCTTGCCAACTTGGTCACTTGCCTTGCAAGTCCCATAGAGACGGCTGTGCAAGATAAAATGACTAAGTTTCTGCCCAAAGCCTGAAAAATTTTGTGGGAACCAGTCAGCATAATGAGAATCCAGCACTGTTTCTTCGTCACTGAATGGAAGAAATAGGACAGTATAAAATATAAAGACTAGGGCCAGAGATTCCACAAATCAGCTTCCACTGCATTGCAATAACTTCACTAGAGTCATTATGGAACACTGATTTTATACATCTAAATAAGGCATCTATTACACATATTCTGAAAGATATAACAGCAGATTGGTAAATAGCTCTAAGGAAGTTCTTGGTCCAACTCTTGTATTTCATACTTTGACATAGAAAAAGGTCATTTGGGCCATGGAATCCATGCCAGCTCACAGAGAAATCCCATTATCCCACTTATTTCCCTGTTATCCATTCTCTTTCACGTGTTTATCAACTCCACACTGACTCCTATGCTAGGAGCAATTTACAGTAATCATTTAACCTACCAACCTGCATTTCTTTGGGATGTGGGAGAAAATATGAGCACTAGGGAGGGGACTCTGCATGGTCACAGCAAGCTTCACCCAGGTAGAACCAGAGGTCAGGATTACACCTGGGTCTACCTGCTGCATGACCATGCCACCTCTCAAATCCCATAGTCTTCTGCTGGTGCACTGGGAGAAGCTGGAAAGCTCCAGCTCAGTTCGAGGGTCCGAATATTCCTTTTCAGATTTCCCTCCTACCTCTCTCAAAGCCTAACAATCTCCACATGTATCAAGTGCGAGGTAGGTGCTCAGTTTTCAACAGGACTGGAGAACATGGGGGCTTGCAGCATCAAGAAGAAGAATGGTCATATTCTTTGGGAAGCAGTATCTTAGGCTAATCTAGAGCAGAGGCCCTGCTCTTTGAAAGCATTGCAATAGAGATAATAATGGTTTTCATGTGAAACATTTTTGTAAGTCAAAATGAATAAATCATAGTTACGTCTCCTGAATTACCTTCCCAGTGCAACCAAAGAAAGCAAAATAAGCAGACTGTTGCATCATTTTGTAGGCTGCATAGACTTGCTTAGAATTTTCTTGAATCAGCTCACTCAGCCCAATAGGCTCATGCTCCACATGAACTTTCTCCCATCATACTTCATCTCAGCTTATCATCGTAGAAAATGCATTATGGCTATTTGGTTCAACTAATCTAAGTGATAGCAAGTTGCCTGGCTTCAGAAGTCCCTGAGAAAAGAATTTGATTTTCCTAAATCATATATCAAATTATTAGTGTTAATTTTATGTTCAAGGAATCTAATTTTGGACTCCTCTCACATGAAAATATTAAGATAGAAATTTGCCCTCGGCTGTATGTGCTATATGCATGATTTAATAATGAATGTGCATTTTGCAGATCTGGTATCATTCGTCTAATTTTTGTTTGCGTCTTTTTCAATACATCCACTTTTTGTAGTATGGAAATCACAAGAATGCGTATGATCCAGAGAAAAGTCTGAATAAAATTAACACCCCCAGTGCATTGTTGCCTTGCTTCATAGTTTCGTTAACATATTTTACTACTATCAATGATTTGTGACCCTTTTGCAGCTCTGCCCCATTTAGACACTAATTTTCTAAGGAATAAAATGCCCCAGTTATTCCTGCTGACAAAATGTGTCACCATACACTGAACGGTATTGAAATTAATTTCCATTTACACCCCACTCTGAATGTCTCCAAACATCTACTTGTCATACACAGTATTAACAATACCTGTTCAGATTGATCTATACATTTTGATATTGTGCTTAAAAGAAATCCAAAGCATTTATGTAAATAATGAGCTACATTCGTCCTAGCATCAAACCTGGTGAAATGTCATTTCCTATCTTCCATTAAAAGAAATTATAGCTACTATCCCCTATTTTCTACTTAAAAGACTATTTGTTATCCATTCTGCTAATGGTCCCCTGACTACATATGCTCTCACCTTAGTCATGGAGCTAATATGTTGTATTTTATCAAAGCCCTTTTGAACATTCAAGATGAAATACAGCCCCAGTATTATCCTTATCTATATTTTCAACTACTACTTCAAAGAATTTGACAGGATTGGTCAAACAGCATGTCTTTGGGATGTGGGAGGAAGCTGGAGCACCTTCCTTTTAAAATCTATGTCATCTATACTTATATTTTCAGTTGCTGGATATTTTTCTGTTGTATCTTTGAGAACAGGTTCTAATATCTTTCCTACCACCAAGGTTAAAGCTAAGAGGTTCATAGTTCCCTGGATTTGTTATCTATTGCTTTTTGAATATAGGAATAATATTAGTTATTATTCCTAATAATAATTAGAGCCAGCCCTCTAGCATTTCTCTTTCTATTGAATTGCCGGATATCTAATAATTCTTGTTATCTTTTCTGCAAGCAATCTTTCCTAGCACACAGTTTTATCCTCTTTTCAGTTGTCTAGTTTATCAATAATTCCCCTCCTACCCATTTCTAATATCTTCATATCTTATTTATTTCTTCTACTAGAATTGTTTTTTTCAAAAAAAAGATTTGAAACATTATCAAAGCACAGTTTGTTTAATTAAAATCTCCCTCTTATTCACTGTCCCAAGTGAAATAAATCACTCAGGGACAGTATTCATATGTATCTTCCAACCTGAAGCATTAAGAATGTACACTGAGGAAAAGAAATGTTCTGTCGGCAACCTTTAATTCTCCATTTTTAAGTATTTTCCATAAAAACAATAGCTCCAGGTATTTACAGGGAAACAGAACTTGTGCAAGTGTGAAGAAAACTCAACAAGACCAGGGAAACGGGTCCTGTCAAATGTAAGACAAAGGATTTTGTTCTCACACAGCAATCAACCAAATTGAAAGGCAGATTGAATGCAAGGCCGTTAGCAATCTGAGGCTGCAAGCAGCAATTTTAGGAATGAGCCCTGAACAGCGGGCTGTGTTTCAGGTGGGGAGATCTCTAATCATGGCAGGGTGAGGGAGAAGCCATAGGCAGCAGAGGGAAGTCAAAAGCCCCTATGAGTAATCCTAAACCAGCAGCTCTCAGGTCCCCATTCTTGTGCTCCCCAAGTTTTGGAAAAAGCCAACCAACAGGCATCTTTAAGAAAAGACACTCCCATACCCTGTTGCCACAAGCATTAAAAGGTTGGGGATTGGTTCTTGTATTTTAGGATTTAAACCATACTGTCCCCCACCACTCTACCCCAGCTTCTCTCTCCTACTTGTTTCCCACTCCTATTGTTGAAAATACTAATATCAAAGCCAATATTTGTATTGAATTCTAGATACAAAAAGGCTAAGAATGTCTTTATTGACTGTTTTAATAGACTTCTATAGCTCCAATCACCCGAACTCTGACATGTGTCTGCAGAATGTTTTTCAGCCTCAAGAAAAAGACAGCATCTCTGACATGCCCCAAGGGCACAACCCCCCACTGATCCTGCATACTCCAGCAGGGTCAATGATAAAGGTGACGGGCAGGCACAATCCTCGTGTAGTGACAAAGCCAAACATCTTCTGGTGACGTAACCTGAAATTCCCCCATCCAGAGCACCAGTTTATTCCCATGATTACTTACAGCTCCAAGGGCAAATTCAGACATATTCAGGAATGAAATCATTAAAGGAAAACTGTGTGTTGGATCAAAGGAATGGGCATAATTAAATATGACTTCTACAAGGAGTTGACAACAACTCAGAACATTTCTAAAGAGCCTTAAAGGACATTTCAATCAATTATAAATCCTTGTCAAAAGACATCAGCCTATGATGTGGCAGGCAAGATGGCAAGAGAGGAACCTGAATATATAGGAATGACTCTGCAGAAAAACAGCAACATTACTGTGTATTTCACCTCCCTGCTAATGGTTGCCGCCTGAAAATGATTTTGACTGCTTTCTCCTGGCATTAACATTGTAAACTGTCCAGTCAAATGCCTCATTAATGACAGCGTTTGCTGAATCCTTCAGGCCGGGGTGGGTGTTTGATTGTTTGTCATTGACTCATTCCCTTTCACCTCGAATTTCCCTCGACCAGTTTCATCTGCTTCAGTTATCAGCCTAGCAGATCCCATTTTATGGTTCTGAGCTTCAGATTTTACCTTTGTCAGTGTCAATATTTCATTATCACATAATCAAACCATTCAAAGAAGTTGCATGATGCTTTCACTACTAAAATGCACAGAATCCCTGGTTAGTTGAATAATTGGGAAAATTGAGCTGCTGGAGCAATTCAAGCAGGTCAGGCAACATCTGATGAGGAAAATAGACAGTCAATGTATAGGGTCAAGACCCTTCATTGGACTGAAAGAGTAGACAGGAGATAGCCAGCATAAAGAGGTGAGAGAGAGGGATGAGGGAAGAGCTGTCAAGTGATAAGTGGATGCAGGTGAGGAGGGGCGTTGATAGTTGAAACATTCATGCAGGTACATCCTCATCCATCCAAGATTTCAGAAAGCACGTCTGCTGGGAATTTCCTTGCTTTCTGTTCTCCCTAATATTAGGTTTAACTGCAGCAAGAGCTACTAAAATATACACAAAAAGGGCTTCCACTGATTTTCCACCAATATTACTGGAGTCAACTGGGAGGACATTTGGGGAAATTTAGACAGAAGGAGTAAAGTTAAACATCCACTTTGGTCATTAAGGAAATAGATTGTTGGTCCTATTCAATGTGATGCCATGTACTAAAAATAATTTCAGCACTCAGTAGTTTATTGAACAATTTCCTAGTTCAAGACATATAATGTAGTTGCTTTCCCCAAGCTGACTCAGAGATGAGATTGTCACCACTGAGTCAGGAAGTTCAAGGCCCACTCTAAAGACTGAAGTAAATCATGTCAGCTGATGGACCAATGCTGCACTGTTGGAGGAGTCTTCCTTCAGATAAGATTATAAATCAAAGTCCTGTCTACCCTGTCATGTAAGTGTAAAATATTCCACATTCTGTTTCAAAAAAGAGCAAAGGAGTTCTTCCAGCATCTGAGCTGATCTACAGTCCTCAAGCAGCCCCATCAAAATTAGTTTGTCTGAGCATTACCTCGTTGCTATTTATGGAATGTTGCTGTGCACAATTTGGGTGTTGCAGTTCCCTGCTCTACAAAAAGATAAGATAGTGAAATGCATCTTTTGTGTAAAGTATTCTGGTGGCAGCCCACAAGTGTCGCCACATTTCCAGTACCAACATAGCATGCCCACAACTTCCTAACCTGTACATCTTTTGAAATGTGAGAGGAAACTGCAGCACCCAGCAGAAACCCACACAGACAAGGGGAGAACGTACAAACTCCTCACTGACAGTGGTGGGAATTGAACCCAGGTCATTGGTGCTGTAATAGCATTACACTAACTGCTACACTACCGTGCCTGCCCAAAATGACCACCATAAAGGAATTTGGGGTATACAAAGGCCATGAAAAGCACTACATATGTTGAGGTTTTTTTTTCCTTTGTTCCTTTCTGCTTATAGCCAAGTCTTCAATCTGCTTTATATTTATTTTCACCTTCCCGTCATTGCCACCTCCTCTCAGTCTTCTGTCTCTTTCACACTCTTAAGTACTTCATTATTCATCCTGTTTCACACAGCATATATTTTGCTTCCTAGCTCATTTTTCCACCCTCTCCTGCATAAACACCCTCTGTTCCATAGCACAGCTCACTTTACCTTTTGTTTCTTGGTTATGTTGGAAGAATATAATTTCTTTGAGCCCGCATGTTTCAATCTGGTATTTTAGCTCCGTGCTGAATATTATTTTTCAACAGTTTTTGGGCTGTTGCCCAGAAGTCAGTAGTTTTAACTGAGGCAATATCTTGACCTTCATACTCATATAAAGCAAACTAAATAAAAACCAACAACATTAGGTAGCCCAGTAGCCTAAATGGTTGAGTGCTTAATGCCCAAGGAGGAGGTCATAAGGTTTAATCCCAAACCGATCCAATGCTCAAGTTTAGCTGTGTCAGTTGGGTGATCTTTGTTCATTCATGGTTGGATTGGTAGATAGAGCACCAGTAAGCGTGGCATTCCGCCTTTGGCAAAAATAAAATCCTTGACCTTTCCAGGACCTATATAAATAATTGACTTTTGACTCTTCCTGAATAATAATAGTTGTACAGCAAATTCATTGGAAGTTG
>JARFYF010000052.1:119269789-119281470 GCA_030265395.1 Rhina ancylostomus | reverse complement strand
GTCAACCTGCTCAGCCACCTTGAGCGTCCTATGGACTCGGATGCCCAGATCCCTCTGATCCTCCACACTGCCTAGAGTCCTACCATTAATACTATGTAGCAGTCCATATTTAGCAGAAAATGTAACAGTTGAGTAGACAGTGGGTTCACTGAAGATCTGTCTGGGCCACTTTTTATTGTTGCAAATGGGTGCCTCTTAATGTGAAAAACTCAGGTTAGTTTTAACATAACAGGAAGCTGTTATCAATGGATCAGCAGTCATTTTTTTACCACACTTGTTTTCCTTTTCATGAACTTCAAATAGAATTGGTCTCATGGCTCTGTTCATAACAAACAATTCCTCTGATTTCTGTCTTTTCTTGGGCAAATGGTGTTATGTTTTGATCCTAATCTGATAAGGTCCCTCTCCATCCAAGTTGTGTCTCCCATCATGAGCTGAGCCTCATGTTTATACTGTATATTTACAGCCAGTAGAATCTGTCAGAGGATATCCCAAGCTGGTTTCATTTGCCTCCTGACCTTTTATCTTAAAGGAAAATTTCCTTAGATTTGAAGTGACTGAATATCACAAATCATGCTACTGAAAGCATTTTCTCAGAGGCAAATAGTGGTATTTAGAATGTAGACATAGAATATAGAACACTACAGCACAGTACAGGCCCTTCAGCCCACAATGTTGTGCCAACATTTTACCCTGCTCTAAGATCTATCTGACCCTTCCCTCTCACATAGCCCACACCCCCCCCCATCTCTATCATTCATGTGTTGAGCCTTTCTAGCTTTCTAGAAAGCCTTTAGCCTTCTAGCTTCTTCCCAGATCACAGTGGGGTACTGCAGCAGTGTACCTGTGATCAAATACCTCAAACCCCAAATGGATAGTATATCCTCTCTCTTCATGATGTCATGGACATCAGCAGCCAGCCTTGTTGTTAATGCCCATATCTAGTTATCCTTGGATTGCAATATTGCTCCTTCCATCAATATTTTTCCAACTTAACCTTACCAAACCAATCCCATCCCACCCCCACATTTCACCCCCCACCAACTCCTCATTTTTCTTCAGGCAGATATTTCTGGTTCCCAATACATACAACATCTTAGCATTTGCAAATCTTTCAATTATGAAGGGCATCTCACCCATATTTTACAACTCACAGCAGAATTGTACAACCGTAATGCCTTAACAATGGATTAGAGGAGATCTATTTGCTCTCATTTCTTTACGCATGAATAATGCATCTTTTGCACAATTCCTGCCTGTTGGAAAATTGGACCGGGCATTTTCTGGAGTAACCCAATGCCAATGTGATTTCCATGTCATATTTTGCACTCAGTGACACTCACAGTGCATTCTATTCACTTATTGGCAGAAATTGCTTAAAAAGTCCAAAATTTATGACCTACATCATTAGTGCACTGTTCATCAAGGAATACATCACACCAGTCATAGTAAAACCTGGCATCAGCAATATATTTTATAAAGCAATCACTGTTTCAACTGCTTTATATTACTATCCACAACATGGAATGAGACGAACTTATTCCCAGGTTTACCCAACCTAATCATGAATACTCTATAGCTCATTTTCACTCAACCCCATGGCAGCCAGCTTGGCACAGATAGGTGGTACCACATGTCACTGCACAATGTCATTGCTCCTGAGAGTCAAGCAAATGGGTTTATTGTCTCTCAAAACATGCAAATAACACTAATGCTTTCTTAAAGGACGTTCCAATTACCCATCTTTTATTGGTTGACTTCAAATTTGTTGTTTGTGCTCACATTAGCACACCAGAAATGTGTCCGATCCAATTTCTAGGCATGAGACCTTAGTGCAAAGCAAAATAGCTCAGATACTGACAAATTTGAAATAAAACTGGGAAATGCTGGAAACTGCAACTGATCAGAAAGAAACCAAGTTAATGCATTTGCTGAGTTAATGTCATTTACCTAAAACACAGTCTGAAGGTAATATAAAGCCTTCCAGACCCATCACTGAGTTCAGTGTTTACAGGTCATAATTATGACCACCATTTTCCAAACAAATATTGGATTTACACCTCCTCTGAACCCACCTTTTGTTTTCTTACTTGTCCCATTATCTCATCTTATTATGCCATCTCTTAACTTTGGAATCACTTCTGCTTTCCACGTCTCAGAGCTTCCTTTTGTTCTATCCTTGCCCCTGTATTGCTGGAATGCTGTCAGCCCCACAACACCCTTTGAGTTCCTACAAAGGATCACTAGCCTGAATCATTGCCTCTGCCCAATGTGCTGAATATTTCCAACATTTTCTGTTTGCATTTCAAAGTTCCAGAAATATGACTTTTACATCAGCACAGATCAAAGCCTGTTGACTCAATGCCAGTCTCTGCATTATGTGTACCATTGGACCATTTGGACAACAACTCAAGGTTTGCAAAGCTTCCCTTTTCTTTTAAAAAAGGCAATAAACTATGCTTATTCAAAAACAGGACTTTCCTTCAGCTGTGAACTCTATGGTGTTAGAAATGTATCCCTGGCACATGCTCTGACAAGCTATATGGCTGCTGTACTTTATCACTGAAATTCACTTCAAGAAAATCAAATTGTAGAAATGAAGCTCAACATCCAAATGCTACTGTTGTGAATTTAGTCCAAGCAACTGAGAACAGATTTCTGTTTTTTTGTTCCGAGATTGTCCTAGATGTTTCAGAACCAGAACAGAAAAAGCTAGCTCTGGATATGTACAAATAGACATAAGCAACAACAAATCTGCACTTAGCACAGCTAAGAGTTGCTGCACACAATGAGGTTCTGTGCACTAATTGCCATTCAAGTCAAAAAAAGCAACTGCAAGACAGAAACTGACAACAAGGCTGGCTGCTGATAATTCTTGGGTTAATTTATAATTACAGTCCTTGGTCACTCATCTGCTAACGTAAATAATTTCTCAAGGCAGATACTAATTGCAAACATCTGCAAATTACCAGTGGGAGCTGGTTGGATAGGAACAAACTAGAAATTAAAGTAATTATATGAACAAAGTGATATCAGGCAACAAAAAAATTTCTCATGGACAAGACGCTCAATTAATCCTGGGCTCTACAGCTGAGCACTCAATCATCTCTTTACTACATACTTAAGGGAATTTATTAAGTAAATGCATCCTTGAAATAGAAAGGAGCTAACACAAAAAAGCAGTTTTGCACAAAGTTTTTTGTTAAATTTGAAAAACATACATCAGAGCCAGGAATTCACAAATAAAGATGAAGGGTGGTTTACCTGTATTATCATAAAGTAATTAAGTCATCAAATTATGTTGTGCTGCATGATTTTTACCAGTGCTAAGTGGTTTCCTACTGCACACATTCAATGGTATACTTTGACATAATTGTGCTTCAAACTTATGCAAGATAAAGTCATGTAGTATTTTCATCTTAAATTGGAGCAGGTTTTGCTATATTTGAATTGACCTCCATATTTGCAGTTTTGAAGCTTTAATTTAATTATTACTTCTTATAACTTAAGTTAAAGAATAAGTAAAAAACCTTTCCTCCCCCCACCCTCATCCTTTCAATGCAGGTCTTGCTCAAGCTATTTTCAGCTCCCCCACCCCTGCTGGGAAAGCAAGGTCATACATCTCTACTTGTTATCAAATTGAAATTTGTATTTGGAATTCAACAGCTTGCTCTAAACACACTAGGGGCAATTTTCATTTCCAGCACTTGACAAATGGAGTGATTGCAGTGGCTGTGAGTATAATGAGAGGCCCAAAACATTTCCATAGCTGAGGAGCCTTTGAAATTGATCAGCAAGCCACTGGTGTTCAAAACCACAACGTGGAAGCTTGATGTCTGTGGCTTGGTGGAACAAAGGACAAGAAATCCATCATCTTTGCAGAGACAAGCTTAATGTACTCAGTAGGACAGGGCGGCAGCTGTGAGGTGAGAGGCCATGAGTCAGAACATTATTGTGGTGTCAGAACAAATTGTAATAATGCTGTGTGGCAATAATCAGTTACTCCATTTTCAGTCAGATAAACTAAGGGATAAGTATTGGTCAGGACTCCCTTGCTCTTCTTCAAAATATTGTCATAGGATCATTTACTTCTACCTGAAAGAGCAGGAAAGCCTTAACTGAACATCTCACCCAAAAGGTAACAGCTCCAACAGTGCAGCACTCCCTTGGAGCCTCAGTCTAGACTTTTGTACTTAAGTCCATGGTAGGATTTGAACCCCAAACCATCTGATCTCAAGGTAAGAGTACTACCAACTGCAGTACCATTGGCAAGTTCAACTCAACTATTTATCATGCATTTTATCTAAAGATAAAAGCACCATAGCAATAACAGCACTATTTCCAGATGTCCAGCAGTTACAAACTTTCATGAGAGGTCCCTTTATGAGTTCCAACAGCAGCAGACTAATCCTTGCTACAGAGATGATCCAGGCACAAAGTCTGATTTCTATTAAAATCTGTCCTGCTTCTGTATTAAATTCATTTTCTCAAGCCTGCCTCTTCTCAGATGTTTCCTAAATTATCAGCACATCTGCTGTTGTCTTGTAGTCTGTGGGCATAAGAAGTTGAGAACTTCACCAATGGGTCCTTCACCACTGTGTCCTTATGTTGACGTGCAGAGCTGTCCAATAATATCACTCCTGACTTCTGATTGACACTCCCATGAAATAGTCCTTTCTGCGGATCCTCAATTCAATTCTTCCCAAAGTCTCAGGTTACCAGTCACCATATTTACTGAGTTCTGGTGACCGGTCAATAACCCAAAACATTTTCTCTCCATCTCCCTATTTCTCTCTCCCTCAAATATTGGTCAAAATGTTAGTCATTTAACAACAGGGATTTTGTTTTGTCAGCTGTTATTTTGGTTTTGTTTCCATATTTGAATTTATAACAAGACACCTAATGTTTTCAATGATTCTCATTAAATTTCAGTTATATTCATTAACTTACCAATGATTCCCTTCATTCTAAAAGGTCCATCATGCAGTTATACTGTGGAATTGGCTCCATGAGAGCAAGATTTAACTTGATGCCAATTCTTCAGCAATAAATTATGGAGTACCTATTGACCACACTGTGTCAGCCAATAAGTAGTAGGCCAGGTTGGGGGAGGGGTGTGGAGTGTGAGAGAAGGCAGGGTAAATGCATGGGCGCTAAACAGTTAATTGTATTGCAAACAGTGTCAATTTGTTCAGAAACCTGTCAATTTAGAGACCAGAGAAATCAAAATTTATTAAGTTATCTGCAGGAATCTTTCCCAATAAAAGTAAGGTAATGTCAACAGAAAAGTGCAGTAAGTACAGGATAGTTACATTCAAAAGTTTGTTGTAACCACACTGGGGTCTTGGGGTGGGAGGTTATGTGGAATTTTTATAAAACACTGGTTAGGCCACAACCGTGGTATTGCATTTAATTCTGGTTAACAGGCTTTAGGAAGGACATGAAGAACACAGAGGGTGCAGGAAGATCCACTAGAATGGCTAAAGAAACAATGGATGTCAGCTGCAAGGTTAAACTGCAGAAGTTAGAGTTGACCTTCTTAGAACAAGGAAGATTTGTTAGATGCATGCAAGATCTTGATGTGTCAGACAGAGTAAGTAGAGAGGAGCAGAGCAATGTGTAAAGGATACAGGGAGGGTGTGAGAAAGACCTTTTTATACACAGAAGTGACAATTTGCAATTCACTGCCTGTAAGGAAATAGCGTCATCCAGGGCTTTCAAAAATAATTAGATACAAAGCTGAGGAGAAATAATTTGCAGGGTTACAAGGAAAGTGCAGTGAATTAATACTACCTGGATTGCCTTATAATTAGCATAGGTTTGATGGGCTGAATGGGACATTCTATGCAACAACAATTCTATAGTTCTTTGTGCTTCAATTTAATCTCAGCCACTTACAGCGATGCACTGTCCAGGCATCAGTGACACTGACAATTATCACAAATCTGTCTTGGGATAGTATTGTCAGGCAACAAACTATTCCCAACCCCCCTTCTGTGGGGAAAATGGTTGGAAATTCCAAAATGCAACACACTGGTTAAGTTGTCTGGGTCTTGAGGTTATGTGTTTCACACATAACATCATGAAGTAGTGTGGCGGCAGATTATATTCTTATACAGGGAGATACTTTGGGATCCAATCAAAGTGCACTCTGCATGGACAGGTAGATGCCAAACACTGAGGCCCTAAAAATCAGTTTCACCAAATTGCCATGAAGTGGTGGAAAATTAAGGGAATGCTTGTGAAAAATTTACCTAAAATTCTGTTTTTCTCTCCACTGATGCGACCTGATCTGCTGCTTCCAGATTTTTGCTTTTATTTCTGATTTCTAGAAATAGCAGTTCTTTCTTGCTTTTTGAAAACTGTGGAATTTCAGAACCTATACATGAAATGGATACTCTAATATCTTAATAAGTGTCGTAACAGTGACCAACTACAAAATTGCTATGACTGTTTCATTAGCTGTGAAACACTGGTGTTATGGGTTTGTGAAAGGTATCTTGAAACAAGTTCTTTCTATTTTGAAATATTCTAATGGAACCACTTTGCTCAACCAAAAAAAAAAATCATCTTTTTTAGAACATATTGCTATAATTTTATTGCAAATAAATGGAAATATATAAATGAAATAGCAATGCACCTTACCTTTATTTTCTTTCCATTCATTATACCATGATTATTCTTTCTTGCTCTATATACTTCCCAACCTTGCATTACAGCCATAAAGCCTATATTTCTGAAAGAAAAGGCAACCTTTAATTAATGCTCAGGCATTCAGGGGTTATAGGTTTAACAATGTTTTTTTTTGAAGTGGATTGTCAGTGCAATATGCCAATTCACTGACATGTGGAGATATAGTATGAAGAAGTCTGTGGCTCTGCCCTATGAATGTAACTGCTGAGACGTGGCCTAAATATCCCACACTGAGGAGCAGAGGGCAGTCAGTTGATGTGATCTCTGTTAGGGAGAGACCTGTCCTTGCCAAGGCTTGTGTAATCTATTCTATTTTTAAACAATAGGTGAGAATTTGCTTTGCCTCTTCACAGTTTCCCTCTGGCACTTTTCACATATTTTGAAATATAATCATCACACATGCAATGATGGTAGTCAAAGAAAATTAAGGTTTTTATTACAACGGGTACAGCTTTTGCATCTTATTATATTAACCTGTGATGTATACATTAGAAATCTGTGAGGGCAATTTGAACCAAACATCATCCCCTCAAAACTTGTTAGGACTGGGTGGTTTGCAGTTTTACACACATTTTTATTTTGTTCTCTGTTGCCGTGAATGGACAGAGTCTAAAATAAATGGCCAAACTAATTCCACTGCTTTCCCCACTTGTATTTACGTTGTCATTGCTGTGTCTAGCAACAATTCTGTGTAATGCAAGCTAAACCCACTTGCAAAGATGGAGGTGAGCCATTTTCTTGAATGACAGCATTACGGTGAAGGTTTTCTTGAATGACAACTTTACGGTGAAGGTTTTCTTGAATGACAACTTTACGGTGAAGGTTTTCTTGAATGACAACTTTACGGTGAAGGTTTCCCCACAGGGTTGTTAGGTGGGAAGTTCTGAGACCTAGTGACAACGAAGGAATGGCAATGTATTTCCACATCATTATGTGCATGGCACAGAAATATTCCCATGTATCTGCTACATTTGCCCTTTCTAGTGGAAGTCTCAAGTTTGGGAGGTGCTGCTGGAGGAGCTTCATCAAATAACTGCAGTGCATTTTGTAAATGGTACCCAGTGCAGCTACAGAGCACCAGTGGCCTCAACCTTTATGTGGCTGGTCCAGTTGAGTTTCTACTCAATGATAACCCCCAGAATTGGATGATGTACATGTACTGCCATTGAATGTTAAGGGTGGATGTTCAGATTCTCTCTTATAATAAAAGGAAGGTAATTGGTGAAGCAGCTGCAGTTAGTCTGAATACAGCACCCTGAAGAACACCTACCATGTTATCCTTGGGCTGAGGTGACTGACCTACAACAATCACCACCAGTTTTCTTTGTGCAAGGTATTACTCCAACCAATGAAGAGTTTTCACCTGATGCCAACAGTGTTCAGTTTTCCAGCTGTCATTGATGCCACTTAGACAAATGCAGCCCTGATATCAAGAGCAGCCATTCACACTTCACCACTGGATCTCAAGTCCTTGGTTGATTTGTGGACCAAGGTCAAAATGGGGTCTGGAGCTTGGTAGTGTTGGTGATGGTAGTGTTGGTGAAACCCACTCTCACTCATTGGCTCAGTTTTAGTGTTTATTGTCCTGGGTCATCAAATTTGTAGATTCATAAGCCACTTTGGAATTTCAGTATTAAGGCCTACTGACTGGGAGCTACCTGTTTTTAGACAGCTTTCAATGTGTTTTTAAGCAAAAAGGGCATGGTGATAAGGGGTGATGTGAGTGCCATAAAAGATCTAATGGCTGCTTACAGAAAAGAACAAGGGGTTTTCTGGATTACAATCATCCCAAAACCAATGCTGCAAATATATATTTAATGATCATTTGACCAATAGTGATTTAGCTGGACTATGAATTTCATTTTGCCTAGTGTGTACTACCAAAACCATCTCCTCCCCAAAGAAATCTGGTTTACTTTTCACAACAGGGGGACAGTTTCACAAATTGGTATTAATACCTCAATGAATTGTTATAATCCTGTCTAAAAGGACAAACATTTGAGCTTCTGTTTGTAATGTAGACAGAGTGCTTCAGTTTATTTGAATATAGCTTTAACCCTAAGTCTTTCAGAGCAACAACACTATAATGAAATTGAAATAGTCTTAAGAAGTGAAAATTAGTCATCATGTTGCTTGATCTGCTTAGGGCAATTATTCTTCTTTAGAAAGTGACCAAAATCAAGTTAATTAACTTTCCATCTCTTCCCATATATCTGCCAGCAGATTTTGAACTGAACATAAGGTCCATGCATGTATTCATTGATTCATGCAATACCACACACTTTGACTTCAGTTTAAGAAGAAATTCTCCCCAAAACAACATTAGCAGATTGTTTAATCGAGAGGGTATTTCTTCCTTATGACAATTGTCCTTCCAAAACAGTCAGTCAATCTTTTGAGTGAGACTAACAATTTGGTTTTAAATATTAATAAATTACAAATATGTGTCATGGTTCTCATTTTGTCAGGATATGGATGAAAAGAACCAGATTTCTCATCTGAGATCCAGATGCCCAGCACAATTTAACAAAACCATGCCTTGTTACATGACAATTGAAGCCTATTTGGTCCATTTTAATATAGCAGTGCCTTAGACTTTGACTCAAGGCCTACCATTGTAGAAGAACATATTAGGGAACCAGTAGTAGAAAAAGATGTTCTGTTCTACTGAAAGTTCCATCCACTCTTACCTTTTCTAATAACTTCATCAGCTAGTGGGATGATGGGGCCCATCAAACCATCAATAAATAAGGTAAAGGTGAGGTGATAATATCACCAAAGTAACATCAGGGTACTAAAACCATATGTTCACTGTTGCACTGGCCATTGTATTTGGAATAGCACTAAATGGTGTGTGGAGGCCTACTCACATCGAATAATTAAGTGAATGGCTACTGTCATTGTGACATGGTCCAACATGTACAAACAATGAAATGGGACTTTCCAATGTTTCTTCCTCTGTTGGATCAGTTAACTAGTTTATGCTAATCACATATCCCAAAAGTAATTGACTCACTTTCATTAAATTGCCATTAAAAAATATGTGGGAGTTATTTTAAAGGGATGAGCAGATGTTTAGTAGGATTTCTACAATCTGTTACCTCAAAGGGCGGGGAAGATGAATAACCGTGGGCAGTTCACCTACTCAATAGTGGATGGTCTGGTTTCCATTTACTCAATGTAGTTGGGAGTCCAGAGACACAGGAGCCCCACCACTATCATAACAGGACCGAACTTAAACCAAACTTCCCAGAGTCCTGTCTAGTATGCAACTTCATAAGTGTGTATGCTTTTTGAATGCACTTCAAGCATCTGGATCATTATTGCTGTAGAATTGATTTCAATTGAGATCAAGAATAATGTTTGGCTTTCTCCTAAGTAGTGCCTACAAAGAAAGCAATAGAATGTCTTCTTAGGATCCAGAGGAAACCTAATTGCCAAAAGGCATTCTCATAAATAAACCTTTTCTGCATCAGGCTGGAGCAAAAACTGTTTTCCCTTTAACCTTCTCTTTCCTCCACAGTGGTGTTTTATTCTCCAGTTACCATCCTATGCTCTTGTGCCTTTGTAAGGCACAACTCATTACTCTTCCATTCTTCTTCCCTGAAGAAAGTAATTTCCATTTATTTCCCAAGTAGTATTTGCTCAAACATGCTAGTACCAGCATTTTGTCGTCAACACACACCACACGTGTGAACAGGTAAGTGTATCCACTCTCTCTTTAGCTATATGTTCCAGCACACCCTAATGTAACAAGAATGGGCCACTGATTATTTCTGTTAAGGAACCACAACTGCAACCTTCAGTAATCCCTGAGGTCCAAGTACTCAAGAAAACATCTACACCTTCGCCAGCTGACTTAAGCCTGGTCTTATAGTCCAAGGGTTTTTCAGCCTGTTCTTGGGATGTATTCTGGCCTATCCATGGGCCATATTTCATTGCACAGGCCTTACTGCCAATCTGATCTTCACCATGTAAGAATTCAAGCTCTACTTTCAATAAGTTTTCATTGGGAGATCAAATGTTCTCCACATCAGCAGGAAGCACACGTAGTTTGCAGTTGTAAGAAGCTCTGGCCCAAAGCTTCCATTTGAGCATAATCCTGCCTACCCTTTAAAATTACCACTGACTTAATCAGTAATCTGCAGAAAAACAGAGCTGATAGTACCAATGAGATGAGTAAAGACTGTCTGAGTTGTTTGCCAAGGTTGAAGATGGAAGACAAATGCCTTGTGGTATGTAGGAAGGAAGAACAGACTTACTCTAAAGATTCTGTCAAATGAACCTCAGCAGTTGATGCATCTTCTTTCCCTTATTGAATTATAATTGATTTCCTTGTTCTATCTCCTATTTCCCATTTACTGATATATATTTTTTCCTTGCTCCAGTTCATTACCCAGAACCAACTCAAGGGCTGCATCCTTTCTTCTTAGAAGAATAACATATGGACCAAGAAAAAAAAGCTTTGAACATAGTTTTAAACCTTCCCCGTCTCATACTATACTTTTGAATAATTAAAACCTCCTATAACATTACTGTCATTAGTACATGCCTCTCTAATGAAACTGTTTCTATTTCAATTTTTCTGTGGTTCAACAGTTTACAATAAGCTCCCAGTAATGAGATTAATCCCAACTCTGTTGAAAAGGATTCTATTATGAAAGAATTCTCAATTTGAATTCTTATATTCTATTTGCTGTAATATTCATTTGAATAAATATCACTATATTTGCCCTTCTTTCCTATCCTTCCTGAAGATTGTAAAAGTGAAATATTTAATTCTCAATGTGTAGCCAGTTTTCAGTTATTTCTGTAGTCATGATTTTTCATTTTAATTAGTGATACTAATTTCCAAATATTATTGCTCATGTTCATAGTTTTGTCATACATATATCTGTCACAACATTGAGTAAAGAGCAAGCTCACAGAGAATCCAAATGCAGCACACTAGTACAGGACTGGAGTCAGGATACTTCCTCAGGACCAAA
>JARFYF010000052.1:119196028-119206357 GCA_030265395.1 Rhina ancylostomus | reverse complement strand
TCCATACAGCCTCTTCACCTCCCTGATCCCCCAGGACAAGTTTTTCCTTGCCAATCTGTATGCAGCAGTGTCCCCAGATTCAAATGCCACATTACGGGCTCTCAGCAGTGAACAGACCTCCCCAGTCAACCAAGGTTTCTGATTGGCACGCATCTTGATGGTTTTGACCACAGTCACATCATCTATACATTTATTGATGTAGCCAATGACTGTCTCCGTGTATTGCTACAAGTCAATGACAGTGTTGTATGTTGCTGCCTCTTTAAAGATATTCCACTGTGTATTTTCAAAACAGTCTTGCAATGCTGGAATTGCTTCCTGTGGCCATATTTTAACTTCTCTGACCACTGGCTTGTCCTAGGTCTATATGCAGTTGTGAGCATAACAGCTCGGTGGTCAGACTTACCGATATGGGGAAGGGGGGCTACCCTATGAGTTTTTGATGTTTGTATACACCAGGTCTAATGTGTTATTGCCCCTAGTTGCAAAGTTCACATGCTGATAGAATTTTGGCAAAACAGACAAGACTTGCCTGGTTGAAATCTTCAGCTACGATAACAAAAGCATCAGGGTGAGTCCTCTGCTGCAGGCTGATATTGTTGTAGAGCTCATTCATAGCCTCTTTCACATTAGCACTCGGTGGTACATAAACTGCCACTATAATAATCACCATCAGCTCCTGCGGCAAGTAGAAGGATCAACATTTCACAGTCAAGAGCTCTACATGTGGTGAGCAGAGTGTAGAAACCACCTCGGCATCTTGGCACCACAATTTGTTGATATAAACAGCCAGGCCGCTTCCCCTGAGCTTGCCCATGACACAGGGAGAACATACAAACTCCTTGCAGACAGTGGCAGGAATTGAACCCAGGTTGCTGGCACTGTAATAGTGTCATGCTAACTGCTACACTACCCTCAATGATGCAGATGTCTCTGAATATCAGTGACAGATAAAACCTTTAAATTTGGCTCCCAGCTTAGACAAGAGGTGTGGCTCCTCCCTCAGCCTTGCCTGCCAAAGGCTGTCAGTGTGCATTAGGGGCAGGGCATCTGCAAAGTGATGTCTATGGTTCAATCTTTAATGACGTCCTGCTACCCCTGGCTTCTTGCTGCTCAGGGGGGGAAGAGTGAGCAATGTCTAGAGTAGGACATGAGATGGCAATGAGCGGACATCCTGGAGGGAACTGTGGAGACTGTAGCAGAACCCAGGTAGGTACTGGGCTCTAAATAGAAACAATAAGTAACTGAGAAAGGTAGAAGTAGCTTTAGCTGAGCAGTATGTATACACATGAATTGATTATGGTTGTATCTTAATTATCCATTGGCAAATTCAAAGGAGTATTTGTGAACCTGTTTGTATTTTCAAGCAAGTTAAAATCAGATTTTCTACACATTGTAGAAAAGTTTAATACATATTACAGTATCTAAATCAGCAGACTGTGTTTTAGGTTATATGTTTTCATTAACTTTAGGGTTAGGAAACAATCAGTGCTAACATCTACATCAAATAATACACTGACAATTGTATTTTACCTGTGTGTGGGTTGGAATTTATCTGTTTGTAACATGGGGATGGTATTTTCTACTTTCAAAGGTCTATTTGTTCTCAGACAGGAAACTATGACGAACATTCGCATAAATGACTGGCAAGTTTTCTTTCTTGCCAAATGATTTATTGTTTCCAATCAATTGATTTTAATTCTATCTGGCATTTATTTGGCCTTTGACTTTGCATGTTATTTTCAGTCAGGACACCCTTGGCTGCTGTCTGGGAGGTTAGTAGAACTCAGGGGCACCTTGGAATGATATACTATCCTGGGATATCTAAGGTTACAGTTTTCTCCATTGTTACAGTCTGTGTATGAGGTATTTCCAGGTTTGATGGCTTTATATTTAGGATTTATTTCGTGTTATTCTGTCACAGGTAGTAGGTATCGCTGGCAAGATTTGTACATTGCCCACACAGATTGGAAGTGGTGAGTTGCCCTCTTGAGTTCCTTCAGTCTCTCTGCTGAAGGTTTTCCAACAACGCTGTTAAGTAGGATGCTCTAGGAAGTTGTCCTGCTGACCGTGAAGGAAATGTGGCAGATATCCAAATCAGTATGGTGTATAACACAAACGGAAGCTTGTGTTCAAAGCTTGAAGAGGATATAACCTTTTCCCTCAGGCTCAGATGGAGCAGAAGGGAACTGGAAGAGCAAGGCAGTTAAATACAAACATGAAGCTAACACAATCCTGTAGCAGAGGAAGAACTATTTGGCACATTGCTTTCCAGTTAATCCCACTCGCCTGTCTCCTGAAGATATTTTTTTTCATTGATTTTACTCAGCTTCCTTTAAAAGTTGTAATCAAATCTACTTCTACTCTTCAGAGCATTCCAAATCATAATAAATTACTGCAGAGAAGAATTTGCCTCTTCATCCTCCTTCCTGCCCCGCCAGACATCTTAAATCTGTCTCTTTTGGTGCAGATTTCAAGCTGTTTCTCCCAGTGTACTCCATAAGAGGTGTATAAGATGATGAGAGGTATTGATTGGGTAGATAGTCAGAGGCTTTTCCTCAGGGCTGAAATGGTGGCCATAGGTTTAAGGTGCTGGGGAGTAGATATAGAGGAAATATCAGGGGTAAGTTTTTTTTTTTACTCAGAGAGTGGTGAGTGCGTGGAATGGGTTGCTGGAGACGGTGGAGACTGATACAAAAGAGTCTTTTAAGAGACTGTTGGATGGATACATAGAGTTGAGTAAAACAGAGGGCTATGGGTAAGCCTAGTAATTTCTAGATTAGGGACATGTTCGGTACAGATTTGTGGGCCAAAGGGCCTGCATTGTGCTGTAGTTTTTCTATGTTTCTAAATTTTAGTTTCTTGCCAGCATTCTTTATATTATTTCATTATTTCAGTATAGTTGAAGTGTAGTTGGGGCACAGGAGAGTTTCAAGTCCTCCAATGAGAGGGAGGATCTTTAGCTTTGAAATATATTGTACTGACACAAACAGACTGTTTCCTACCATCAAATTCTTCTCAGACCGTCCCTCACCAAAGAGCTACTCGAGTTCTGTAGGTTGAAGGCAATGTGGGACCCACAGTCTCTGCCACAGGCGAGGCAGGCAGTGGTGTTTGATGGAGTGGACAGGTGGGTAGTTCGGGAGCTGGTGCTGTTTATTCCTGTGAGATCCCAGCAAATAATCTTTTTCTTTCCTTTTGTTTATACTCTTATTTAACTAAGAGATCGTTGGACCTTGTTTTTTTAAAAAATATATATATTTTATTGTATGACTACCTGAGACTTGAGTGATATCCAGATCTCTTTGTAATACATGTACGAACTTTGATGCTATATACCAATTTGTATTGATTTGAAAACTAATAAAAAAGATTGAAAGAGTTCCCAACATTCTCAGTGATCCAGAATGCTCCTTCTCCATGTTGAATGATCCTGGGCCAAGGATTCCCACAAGTTTAATTGGGATGCTACACCTTTCCAATGAGGCCTTCAAAACACCCTTGACTCATTTCTTTTGTCTCTGGCCAGGATAGAGCTTAGAACAAAGTGCCTGTTTTACATGTACACACACAAACATTCATGTGCATTCACAGTCATGCACACAGGTGCGCATGCTCACACAAGCACACACCCATGTGAGTGTGTGCATACACATACACCTGCACAATCACATGCAAATTCACACGTGCCAACCCATCAGGCACCGACCTTGTCTACTATCTCTGTCTTGCTTTTCTTTTGAACCACTCTCTTCCTTGATTCAGAGAAACAAAGGACTGCAGATGCTGGAATCTAAATGAAAAGCACGATGATGCTGGAGGAACTCAGCAGGTCAGGCAGCATCTGTGGAGATAAGCAGGCAGTCAACATTTTCGGTCAGGACCCTTCTTCAGGACTGAAGATAGGAAAAGGGAAAGCCCAATTGGGGCGGCACGGTAGCGTAGCGGTTAGCGCAACGCTATTACAGCACCAGCGATCAGGGTTCGATTCCCATCACTGTCTAATGAGTTTGTATGTTCTCCTGTGTCTGCGTGAGTTTCCTCTGGGTGCTCCGGTTTCCTCCCACATTCTAAAGACATACTGATAGGTTAATTTGGGCTTTAAAATGGGCGGCGTGGACTCGTTGGGCCAGAAAGGCCTATTACCATGCTGTAAATAAAATTTAAATAAAAATGTTTAAAAAATTATATCACTCCCACCTTCTGTTAGTTGCTTTCCTTTCACTGACTGCCCGGACTATTGACAGTTTTGCTCTCCCATACATAACTTCCAAAAAAGCCCTCAGATGATGCAGAGATCCAGGAACATTTCCTAAAGTTGAGATTAGGTGTTGGGGGTGGGAGCTGAAGAAGGGTAGTGGCATGGAAATTACTGCCTCCAGGTGAGTGCCTTCCTGTGCCCACTGTTCAGTCGAGAGATAGGAGGATATCTTGTAATGTTTGCCTTGAGTGAGCAGGGAGCTGGAGTGGGATGGGAGGATGGGGAGGGGATTTAAAGTAGAGAATGGCGAGGGTATGTGTTATGAGAGGACAGAGTTCCTTCCCAGGGAAGGAACTGCCATTGATATTATGCGCATTATCCCTACTTACCAAGATTGGGTGATTCCACTGTGAATCTGATCAGTCCAGGAATGCTCCCCACAAATTGTGGGAGGCACGGGGAATGTCATCAACTGGTGTTTGGAGTTTGTCTATGCTTTTTTTGGCACAGCTTTGTGGGCCAAAGGGCCTGAATCATGCCGTAGTTTTTCTATGTTCTATGCTCTATGTTCTTCTTTCAATGGGCTGCCTCAAAATCACCACGGCATTGGGCATGTGCAATGTTGGTGCACAGCCTGGAACAGACTCTGCCAGGGGTAGAAGGCTGGTCCTGATAGTCAGGGGGCAGAAGAATGGCAGACCAGGTGGAACATTTGGGCCAATGGTGCCATGCACAGGGACCATCCTACCCTGCCATCTGAAGGAATGGGCTTTAGGGAAGAATTCCTCACTGCAGAAATTATTGCATCATTTGTCTGCTGTGACCATAACCATTGCTTTGCGCTGATTATAACTTCTGGGTTTGAGAGTGCTTGCTGACTCTAGGAAGGTATTTTTCAAGGCAGGAGACCAATTATTAATGACACTGCCTGGCTTAATGTTGTGGAATATCCTTCTGATGCAGAAGCTGACCAATTCTCAATGGAGAAGAAAAACATAGTGCTGAGTTTAAATCTACTCTGCCAGGCAATGAGAACCAAAGTTATGTTTATGCAGGCAGTATTTGTGGAAGGAGAAACAGAGTTAATTCATAAAGTCTAACCATTATTCAGAACTCTAAATATATCCCTGCACCTGCTGCCTGACCTGTTGAGTATCTCCAGTATTTTCTAATTTTATTTCAGGTTTCCAGCATCTGCAGCATTTTTGTTATTTAATTAATTCAATCAGCATGGGCACATGTCTAACTGAGAACAACAATGCAACTCAGTTTTGAGGATACGGGAGTCTGAAGGCACGTACCATCAGACTTAAGGACAGCTTCTACCCCACTGTGATAAGACTATTGAATGGTTCCCTTATACAATGAGATGGACTCTGAGCTCACGATCTACCTTGTTATGACCTTGCACCTTATTGCACTGCACTTTCTCTGTAGCTGTGACACTTTACTTTATACTGTTATTGTTTTTACCTGTACTACCTCAATGGACTCTGTACTAACTCAATGTAATAAACCAATACCAATACCAAATGCAGTGAAAGCCCATGTAAGGTCAACTAGTGGCAATGGATGATCATTGTACTGCATTCATGGCTGTGGATTACACTGTGTAAAGGAGCTTACACAATGTCATAATGATGTTTCCTTCATCACAATCACTTGGGCTGTTGTGGCTGCACCTCTGAGGAGTGGCCACGGTTCTTATAAAGACAGCAATTTCCTCCCAGCTCTGACATTCCATCCTTGCATGGATTAACAGCCACTCAGCTTAGAGTCCAGTCACCAAGGAATGGCACCATTGTCCACAACCAGGTCATCTCAGCCCAGAGCAGGTGGAGACTGTCCTCCAAAGCTATCTACAGTATCCAGAGCCGAGTCAGCAGCCTTCCAACATTGGGAGACACAAGAGAGTCAGTTCCTCACTCATAAACATTTGAATCACTCTTTGTATTGGTGTCTCTACTTTAACATTGTGCTTTAAAATACAAACATTTAATTTAAACGGAGACACAAGATTCCTGCAAATGCTGAAATCTGGAGCAACAAACATTTTACTAGAGGAAGTCAGCGAGTCTCGACCGAAACGCTAACTGTCCATTTCCCTCCACAGATGCTGCCTGACTTACTGAGTTCCACCAGCATCTTGTTTATTGCCTTCTGACATTTACTCCACAGACAAAATACTTAGAAGACAGGCACTGGGGAATGGGCAAAAAATTCAGTTGCTGGAGGAACTCAGCAGGTTGGGCAGTGTTTGTGGACAGTCAACATTTTGGGTCGAGACCCTTCATCTGGCCCAAAAGATCAGCTGTCCATTTCCCTCTACGGATGCTGCCTGACCCATTGACTTCCTCCAGCAGTTTGTTTTTTGCGCCGGATTCCAACATCAGCAGTCCCTTGTGTCTCTGCCGAGGGAAGGGAAATTAGTTGATACTTATATGCTAAATGGTATGATGTAATTAATAAATTTTATCTGGAATGTTTGCTTTTTCTTCTTGTATTTTGTCCAAGATGGTCAATGACTGATAGAAAGCAAGATGTAGAACTATCAATGAATAAGGAATTGGGATTGTGTTTACTTGTAGCAGAGTTAGATGAGTTGCTCGAGGACATTCTGGAACAAAAGAATTATCTCCTATCTTCCTCATTTTCCTTATTCTCTTCCTTATGTTTCTGCTCTTCAGCTAGTCATTATATAGCTGTTGGCAAGGGTTCTCCCCTCATGATCATCTGTTCAGTTATACTGGTAAGTGTGGGCTTGAAAATCAAACAGCCCACCATTCAACCTTTAAACCAAGAGAGGAAAAGTACATTTTACAAATGGACACTTTGTGAATTCTCATCCATTCCTCACATTGTTCCAGACGGCTCCACCAATGTGTTGCCATTATTTATTGGCAAGTAATAACATTTGGCAAATTCCAGGTTGTGGTTATTTATACGCATTGCCAGTTTAACTTTTACACTGACAAAACTTTATTAGACACAATATCCACCTTATGGCACAATGGCCATCTCCAATGGCATTCAAGTAAGGTTATCCAAACCTGAAATATAATGCTCAACATGCACTGAAATTAAGCTTCCACCATTCATAGTCGAATTGCGAATAAGTCAGCAGTTTTACAATTTAATACCATCTCCTTGGAATCAACAACATATTATGAGCTCAAAAATGGTTGTTGCTTATATTAGCAAATAAATGATTATGTATTCATCTTTTCTATTAATTTAGCAGACACTTACTCATTTAAACATGCAATTCACCTTAAAATATTAACACAAACATACAACCTACTAAAATTGTTGATATGTTCAGAGTGTAGAACTTTAAAGAAGTTGCAATAAATATGGAATCGTGCACAGTTCATCATTTAATTTTTCAAACTGGTGCTGCAGCAATTTCACTATTATGTAAATCCTTTGTAAAGTGAATCATGTAATTTCCTCAATGTTATTTAATGCATTACACGAAGCAACCGAGCCTTAGTGGAAGAGCGAATTAACTGAACCAACACTGGGGGAAGAAAAGAGCCAAGAATTTGCAATGAGCTGCTTAAACCATCTTGTAACTGGACCTACTACTGGCAGAACATAAAAATTCTGAAAGGGTATCAGTCTGTATCAAAGATGAGAATGAAGGAAGAAATCAACATGACATGGAGCCTTCATGAAACACTGTGATGATTCCTAACTATTCCTGATAGTGAGAATCAAAGAAGGAGTAACTTATAATGTTCAGCCTGACAGCTGTCCATCAGATTTTGTGATTAATGCAGTACAGTGTAGTGCAAATTAGTGTAGTGCTTAAATAAGAGTTCCTTTTTCTAAACACTTAAAGCATTGAGGACACTTTAGTTGCCTTTAAAATCTTCTAGTATTCCATCAAACAATTAAAATCACAAGCACCAGCTATGCCTTAACAAAGGGAATAAGTCTAATGTTTCACTGGGTGGCTCACCAATGACAATTCCAGTTGTGACCTCTTGGCTTCAAAGTCAGTAGCTCCTGAGTCGGTGTGTTTCATTACATGTTCAATGGGAAATTTTAAGTGTTATGTTTTCAGGATATCTCCAGTACTTGTTGCCCCCCTGAACAGAGTGGCTTACTAGGTCACTTGTCAGTCCATTTTGAGAGGCTGTCCCAGTGGTGGGTAGGTCAGCCAGGATGGGTGTGGAGATTGAGCAGAATTTCAGGCTAGACTGGGGTTGGGAAGCAAGGTTTCAGTTTACAGCTCGAGGAATTGCAATACTCAAGTCTGGATGTACATGAAGAAATGGAAGGGAGTTTCAGCAGCTGGGATACGTTACAGTGCTTTATCCATGACACCAATTTCCTGGGTGACTCTAAACAAATGAGTATTAGGACACTCTATTCATACCTAATGCTCCTCTCACCCAGTTGAGAGAAATCCTTGGATACACAAGAGACTGCAGATGCTGGAATCTAATCCTGATGCAGAATCTCGACTCAAAACATTGACAATTCCTTTCTCTCCACAGATGCTGCTTGACTCACTTAGTTCCTCCAGCAGTTTGTTGTTTATTTTGAGAGAAGTTCTTTTGAAGGTAACCAATATGTTTTTACCTGCTCAGTTAACGTTAAAAAGCTGCCATCATTACAAATGGTCACATTGATAATACATTCTGTATGCTCCATTAGGCATTCCTGAGGTTGATATTTTGGAATTCCACTGTACATATTTGCAGTCATAGAGTCATGCAGCACAGAAAAAGATCCTTTGACCCAATTGGTCCATGCCAACTGAGGTTACCACCTAAGCTGGTCCCATTTGCCTGCACATAGCCTATATCCCTCTAAACCTTTCCCATCCAAGTTCCTTTTAAACGTTGTTAATGTACCTGACTCAATCACATCCTCCGGCAGCTCATTCCATATACTGGCCAATCTCTGGATGAAACAGTTGCCCCTCAGGTTCCTATTTAATCTCTCCCCTCTCACCTTAAACCTATGCCCTCTAGTTCTTGATTCCCCAACCTTGGGAAAAAGGCTATGCTCATTCACCTTATCTACGCTCCTCATAATATTATGATTATTCAATGAATTGAGTTGATTCCGTCACATCTACACAGGTTTGGCTGATTTTTGTTTTAAATAGTAGGAATATTAGAAAGAGAATGAAGCACGTGAGTAAGACCACAAAGCATTCCAGTCTCATGTGATTTATCTGGATGTCCATGCAGGAAATGCAACACAGAATGGTATTTTCAAAATGTAATCCAATCAAACTTAAATTTAAATTTTATTTACAGCGTAGTAACAGGCCCTTCCGGCCTAATGATTCCACACCGCCCATTTTAAACCCCAAATTAACCTACCAGTACGTCTTTAGAATGTGGGAGGAAACCGGAGCACCCGGAGGAAACCCACGCAGACACGGGAGAACGGACAAACTCCTTACAGGCAGTGACGGGAATCGAACCCCAATCACTGGTGCTGTAATAGCGTCATGCTAACTACTATGCTACCATGCCACCCCAAATCAAAAAGAGTATCCTTTTCTTGAATAATACACTTTGCTATACATATAATTAAATGTTATAATCCAACTTCCGCTCAAAATTGTGCAGTTAACAGAAATATGAACGTTTTCAGTGATTCAGTCAATCCCGTCTTTCCTCCATTTATGTTTCTCCACGTATCCTGAATGACGCCGCAAAGGGCTTTGGCTCCCTCTGCTGACCAAAGTGTAATAAGCTTCCTAAATTGAAGGCCAGATCATGAAAGGCTGTCGAACTTCTTTCCCAATAGAGAAGAGCAATTCTATTAAAATGAATAATTAATGCTTTTCTAATTGTTTATTGACTATATTTCTCCCTAATTACTCCTCAGCTAGTTAAAAAATGCATTATCAAGCGACTTCATGGCGCAATTGTCAAATCTTCACCTTTTGTCACGCCTGCAGAATTCAAATGTTACTGTAAGTCAAGGTTAAAATGTGAATTATAAATATAAAGGATTAGCCAAATTTACATGTTCAGTTTTATATTTCAACAAATAGGTCACCTCGATGTTAAATTGGCAGCTTGAGCTTTTCTAATGGAGAATAAAGATTACTCCACTTCTTGATTGTAAGAACAGTGGGACATTTTTGCAAGAAAGGA
>JARFYF010000052.1:119136376-119152945 GCA_030265395.1 Rhina ancylostomus | reverse complement strand
CCGCCTGCTTTTCTCCACAGACGCTGCCTGACCTGCTGTGTTCTTCCAGCATCATCATGTTTTTCATCTAAGTTCCCATAACAGCTTGGGGAAACAATCAAATTTTTAATACAGTATATATACCAAATCCAAATCCAAATCCACCAGAGAAATTGATGCAAATCTCATTAATTTTCTTGATGTTCAGGACAGTTACAGCAGTGTGGATTTTTGTAGCATTTTTAATCACACAGAGTTTACTGATCTAAGTGACATAATAATTGTGATACTGAGCAACAAACCTAAGTGCCCGTAAAGGTGACAATCCATCAGTAATTGGGAGACATGAGTTCAAGTTTCAGCAGGCAGCTTGAATTTAAATTTAGTTAATTAATTAAGGGTAATTAATAAGGTCATCAGGCTTCAAAGTGATATCGATGTGTTGATGAAATAAGCTGAAAAATGGCATTTGGAGTTTAATCCAGACAAATGTGAGGTGGTGCATTTTTGGAGTACCAATGAGGCTTGAACATACAATATGAATGGTCAGGTCTCAGGGAGTATTGAAGAAGAGAGGAACTTTGGTGTACAAGTTCATAGGTCTTTGAAGGTAACAATGCAGGTAGTAACATGGTTAGGAAGGCATATGGGATACTCACTTTCTTTGGTTGGGGCATTGGATATGGAAGTAGAGAGGTTATGCTCCAACTTTATAAAACTTGGTCAGGCCTCAGTTGGAGAACTGTGTGTAGCTCTGGTCATCAAGGTACAGGAAGGATGTGATTACTCCAGAGCAGGTGCAGAGGAGATTCACCAGGACATTGCCTGGGATGGAGCATTCACTTATGAGGAGAGATTGGAGAATCTGGGTCTGTTCTCCCTGGAGCAGATAAGTGAGAGGGAACATGATTGAAGAATATAAAATTATGAGGGGTATAGATAGGGCAGACTACAGGAAACTTCTCCCCATATCAAAGGTGGATAAAACTAGATGACATAGATTTAAGGTAAGAGGAAAGGACTTAGAGAGGATCTGAGGGTGACCACCATCTCATAAAGTTTGGTAAGTACCTGGAATGCATTTCCTGAGAGAGTGACTGAAGCTGGGTGGCTGACAGCATTTAAGAAGTGTCCATATGAGTATTTGAATTGCAAAGCCACACGGGGCTATGGACCAAGTGCTGGCTGAAAGGATTAATGTGGAAGAGTTCCCAGTGGTCAGCATGGATGAGTTGGGCCGAACACTGTACAGTTCTATGATTCTAATTAACATATGGAATCATACAATTATATCCGTAACTATTGGTTTGTTATAAAAGACAACCTGGTTCACTAATACTCTATATGGAAGGGAGACTCAGAGAGTCATAAAGCTGAACAGCACAGAAATGAGCCCTTGGGCCCAAAGTCCATACCGACTGTGATGCCTTTCTACATAAATCCCTTTTTTCTGCATTAGGCCTTTGTCCCTCTGCTCCTTTCCTATCCAAGTACATGTCCAAATGCCTTTTCAATGTGATAACTATGTCTGCCTCTACCACCTCTTCTGGCAGCTCGTTCCAGATACCACCACCGTCTGTATGAAAAACTTGCCCCACAGATCTTCTTTAAATTTCAACCTGCACCCTCTAGTTCTAGACTTTCCTACCCTGGAAAAAAGAGTCTGACTATACTCTATCTCTGCCCCTCATAATTCAGTAACCTCTATATAATCACTGATCAGCCTCCTGCACGCCAGCCTATTCAATCTCTCCTTGTAACTAAAGCCATCCATTCCAGGCAACATCCTGGTGAATCTCTTCTGCACTCTCTCTATTGCTACCACATCAATCATCCATCTTTACAAACCTTTCTTCAGCAGAGATTGATGATGACCTGGAAATCACTACCTGTAGGGACGGTGGAAACTGAACCAATCAGTGTTTTCAAAGGGGAATTGAATGGGTAGATAATTTACACAGCTCCACGGTGAGGACAGATGAATGGAAATACTGGAATTCCTGTGCAGGAGCTGTCATGGACTCAATGGGCCAAAAGGTCTCCTTTCTGCTATAATAATGCTTTGATCCCACAAGGAGAGCTGAATTAAAGCTCGGTCAATGAGGTCAGCTGTTAAGAAGCTCTTTTAAAAGAAAGGGGTCAAGGAGGTTGAAGGAAGGAGCTTGGGGTTGAATTAATTGAACACACTGCTACCAATGGTGGGGCAAGCAAAACTCAGGACAAGACAAGGGAATGGTTTCTTGTGGTTGGCATCACCTGATACACTTTTCATCAGCCTGATTTTTCTTGAAGAATTGACACTAAATACAAGGGATTTTTTCCTCTCCCACATCATGCGTGATTCTGCCTGTTCTTAGCTTGAACTGTGATTTCTCAGAGTTCACCAGGATCAGATTTAAGGACGTACCTTTGCATTTTTTAGGACATTGTGCCAAGACATAATTCCAAAATATGAATAACCTGGCTGTATTTATAGCAACAGAGTCAAACAACCTCACTGGAGATTAGAATCCAAAGAGGACTTCAAGTGTAAGGAGAGTTGTAGAACCCTTACAGGCTTACAATGCCTGAGGGTAGGTCACAGGCTGGATAGTTTCATCTGTAGCACAGTAGTAGAGCTCTTGTGACTGAACCAGCTGACTGGGGGGTTCAAATCCTTCTCCAGAGACTAGAGAGCAGCAACCCACATTGAAACATCAGTACAGCTGAGAGTGAGCAGCACAGCCAAAATTTCAGAAACCCCACCTCTGCCCTTTCTCACAAGAACTCACCTCCTATCTCCCACTCTCACTCTGTGAGGAATGCAGGAAAATAGGAGCAGAGGTAGCCCAACAGTCCTCTCAAGCCTGCTCCACCATTCAATATGATCATGGCTAATCTGCCCAGGCCTCAACTCCTCTTCGGCGCCAGTTCCGCACAGCCCTACATTTCCCAATCTTTTGAAAACAGATCTACCTCCTTCAATGTTTCTGGTGATCCAGCCTCCACAAAAGAGATTTCCTGAGATTCACCACCCTCTACAAGAAGAAATTCCTGCCCATCCATGTTTTAAATGGCCACCCCTTTATCTTCTAATTATGTACAAGATTGTCCCACTAATAGAAACGTCTTGACATTCACCATGTCGTATCTTCTTAGGATCTTGCATGTTACAATAAGATCACCCCTCATTCCTCTCAATTCCGGAGTAGAGGGTACTTAGAACATAGAACAGTACAGGCCCTTCAGCCCATGATATTGAGCGGAACTAATTAAGCTTATGACACCTAGTCCCTTCTGCCTGCACATGGTCCACATCCCTCCATTCTCTGCCTATTCATGTGCCTATCTAAGAGCCACAGTTGTATCTGCCTCCACCACCACCCCTGGCAGCCCGTTCCAGTCAGCCACCACTCTCTGTGTAAAAATAACTTGCCCTACACATCTCCTTTGACCACTAGTGGACCAGGTCCAGACCAATGTCCCAACAAATGTTCATCCAGCCACTACAGCTGATAACCCATTGAGTTATTTCTGGTGGAACCTGTTAGCAAGTTGACTGCCATCCTTACAATGTTACAGCCGCAATTAAGTTGGCTGCGAGGACTTGTGTTTTTAATGCTTCGGCCCCAGGATTCAAATGACTTCTTAATCAGTGCGATGAAGTGGAATATTGCAGCATAATGAGTTAAACTCATTAGATTATTAACCTTAGTGGGTCCCCCAGTACCTTCTCCTCAGGCATCCTTTCATTACGTGTGGTCAGGATGGTCTTATCCTACTCAGCCAAATTACCACATCATCAGCAATCCAGAAGATGGCAATCTTCCTCACACAGTAATTAACAACTTTAACTTTACACAGATGCACGCACCACATGGGTTTAAAGTCTAATTGAGTTCTGATTGTCTGTCAAGTTCATGATGTTCAAATAAAGAAAATACTTCCATTTATATTTCACTTTCCACAACGTCTCAAAGTGCTGCATAGCCAACTTTCAAAGTCACAAGGTAAAATTTGCAGCAGCCAATGTGTGTACACCAAGCTCCTGTAGAGCGTAACATGATAATGAACAATAAACATGCTCTTACAGAGCAACACACAAAACGCTGGAGGAACTCAACAGGTCAGGCAGCATCCATGGAGGGAAATGGACAGTCGATGTTTCAGGTCGAGACCTAGTCCAGATGAAGGGTTTCGACCCGAAACAGTGACTGTCAGTCTCTTTCTATAGATGCTGTCTGACTCGCAGAGTTCCTCTAGCATTTTGTGTATTGCTGACCGTTTATGGGCTAGCTAATACCACTTGTGTGCTGCAGTAGGAGAACTTCCTCTGAATCTATGTACTACCTTCCCCTACTGATCTCCCTGTTGGATAGTGTACCTGGTATGTGTTTTGGAAGAGTGTGAGGGTATATTATCCATCCTTATTTACAGGGAAATATTGCACTCGCACTTGCAACGTTTAGAGGACCACAGGAGGTCAATCTGCCCTTTCTGTTCCGAGATGCTTCCAGAGCTGGAAAATTTCTCCAATCTAATCTGACTTTCCAACTCTTTGTCAATGTCCTTAAAGATAATGGCACATTTAGTCCCCATGAGTACCATAAAGCATCTATATCCTTAATTTACCCACCAACCCTCTGGTTGAAGATTCCTTCTCTCTTCCTGCCGCCTTCACCCTCCACCCTGCTAATTTACTTTGCTATTACTATAAATCTCTGCTCCTCGTTATTGACCTTGCTACCAAGGGAAATTTATCATTCCTGCACCTCTATTTTGACTTAAAATAATGCTAAGTGTACAAGTTAAATCTGTGTTCCCAAGAAAATGGCTAAATTAATTAAAATTTTCCAATTCTGGCAGCATCTTTGTAAATGTTTATTCTCTTCTGCTATCACATCCTGCAATGTGCCCATGATTGTACGTAGTTTTTTGACGAAATAGTAGAGGCAGTCATTATGGGTACTGGGATTTGATGTGATTTATAGAATTACATGAAGCATTTTATAAGATGGCACACAATAGGCTTGTCATCATGATGAAAAGTAATGGAAAAAGACCCTTAGCGGCATCATTAGAAAATTGGGTAAGTAACAAGTATCAGAGGTTAAAAGTTGTTTTCTGGACTGGAGGCAGGTGTACACTGGAGTCCTCCAGAATTTTGTACCAGTACCACTGCTTTTCTAATTAATATATTTGAATTGAGTGTACAGTGCGCAATTTCCTAAGCTGCAAATGACACAAAACTTGGAGGTATAGTGAACTATGAGAAGGATAGTAATTGATTTCGGGGAGATAGAGAAGGATCACTATAATGGGCAGTAAAGTGACAGGTGAAATTTAATACTGAGAAATGTGAAGTGTTACATTTTGGTATGAAAAATGAGGAGAAGCAATACGAACTAGAGGGTAGAATTCCAAATGTATATACAAGAATAGGGAGTGCATGTTTAATTAAAAGTAGCAGCACAAGCTGTGAAAGAGATTAAAGTTGAATATGAGATCCTGGACATTTAAGTAGAGACACAGTATGAGAACTTGGAAGTCATGATGAACATTTATAAAACACTGGCCTAGCCAAATCTGCAGTATTGTCTAAATCTTGGGGGCACATTGGAGAGGTGGCAGAAGAGATTTACCAAAATGACCTCAGGTATGAGGGACTTTATTTCTGGAGATAGATCAGCAAAGCTGGAGTAGTTCTCTTTGGAACACCACAGATTGAGGACACTTGGATATATATATAAAAATATATAAAATCATGAAGGATATAGAGTAGATAGATGCAGTTTCTATTGGTGGGTGGAGGGAAAGTCAAGAATTATAGAACATAGAATGGAAGGTAATTAGCAAAAAAAAACAAAAATATGACATGAGGAATACTTTATTTTTGTTCAGTTGGGGTGGTTAGGTCTGGGAATAAACCACCAGGGTAATAGTGGAGGATGATTCAGTGGTAGCATTTAAAAGGAGCTGTGTGTATACCTGAAAGGAATGAATTTCCATAGCTTTGGGGAGAAGGGAGGGGAGTGGGACCAGCTGGATTGCTTTTACATTGACCTGACTGGCCAAGCACCTACGAGTGCTATAAACATTCTGTGATCGGCCTGTTGCTAGAGCATTGACTAGCATTTTATGGTTGACTAGTATTTTATGGTTAACTAGCATGACCTCCCTGTTCTTGTGTTCTGAGTTGTAGCCAAAAAAGGAAAGAATCCTTTACATCTTCCTAACTAGCTGTCCATTCACTAAAGCACCCATCGACCTTCACCCTTTGTTTCCTACCACCAAATGAATTTTGGACTCACTAGCTACTTTCCCTTGCTTTTCTGATCAGTCGGTGCTGTTGGACTTTGTCATAAGCCTTACTAAAATTTGTGGTAGGGACAACTAACACACTGCACTCATCAACCTATTGTAGTGCAGAGTTTTATAGTTGCTTTTGAAAAGTCAACTTCCTCAGTAAGAAACCAGTACCCAGTTTTGCTGTATTATAAATCAGGAATGCCAAGTAACCGGGTGCCTGAAATGTAACCAACTGTTTTATTTGATTGTTCTATCATGAAAACTTTCACTTTTCTGATTTAATTATTCGAAAGAACTATAATGAAAGTAATACAATGAAATAGCATGTAACAGTGCTGAAATGGAACTAGCAGAATTAATGGAACATTTAGTTATGACGTCAGTAAATGTGTTTCTGGCAGGACATCCTTTTGAGTGATGACGCATAGGTTTTCACTTCCCAGAAGAGATTTTAACTTGTCAAGTAAATATTATCATTGTTTTGAAACCAATCTACAGTCTTATTTCTTGCAGATCCAATTGAAATTAAAAGTACTGATATCTAAAGCAGAATTAAGCAGAAAAGTGTTCCCATTCAAAATTCAGAACTTCTCATTTGCCCATTAAGATTATAGGCCCAGTTTTGAAAACCTCAAAATGTATTGTTAAACCTTAAACTAAGAACTTTTGTGGGTACTCTTTTCAAAATTAGTACTGGAAACCATACAGGTCAAATGTGGGGTGCACAGTGATGCTGAAGGTAGTGTAGCTGTCTTGCACTTCCAGCAACCTTGGTTCAGTCTGACCTCTGCTGCCATCTGGATGGAGTTTGCATGTTCTTCCTGTGTCTTCATGGGTTTCCCCAAGGTGCTGTACTTTGCACACGCTTCCCAAAGACATACCATTTAGTAGGTTAATTCGCTGCTATAAGTTACACTTGGTGTAAGTTGGTCCTACAATAAACAGTGGAGTTGATGGGCATGTACAAGGGAATAGACTACAGGGAAATAAGTGAGGAACGGGATTGCACTATGAGCCAGCATGGACTTGATGGGGTGAATGGCTTTCTATGTTGTAAGGAAATCTGAAGATGTCCCAGATATTGTTAATCCTGTTGTAATGAGTTATCTTTTTGCTGTCATCTGAAATGGTGATTAATTCTGGAAGCCTGACAGTGGGATCTGGCTCTGTGTATATTTTTTCAGTTTATTTCCATTGAGGGATAGATGTCCTGGTAAAAATTACCACATCAGCAGCCTACACAAAACAAGGTAGATGGTCTGCTACCTGGGAAATCCCAGGCAAACTGCAGGTAACTGATGTCCTGCAGACCCTTAAATCTCCGATGTGCTCCAGTTCTGACTGTTTGAAGTGCTTGGAAGAGGGTCGGAGGCTGTTAGCGACTGATCAGCATCTTGTGTGCTGTAACAGTTGGTAATAACAGATTTACTTTTCCCCTCACTTTATCCCACTTCCCATGTGATCTGGTTTGAATTTTGAGATCAGCTGGCCTATTGCAGTTGTTGCCTTCAATGTGACTGGAGTTTTCCTTGGTAACTATTTTTCCATTCTGCACCTCTGCCCTGCACTTGATACACTATTAATTTAGAGATGCCTGATATTTTAAAGAAATGGGAAAGAAAATGGAATCCCCTATTTGGTCAGTTCGAGCACTATTTTTTTAGAGTTGCATCTCTGGTTGAAGCATCTTTTGACCACATGACTTGCAAATGTCATTGCATTTACCTCTGGCTTCCCTGCAATTGGCTGTTTTTACTATTGGTTTCACCTTAGCAGCTGTAGTGTGAGAAATCCATAATAAGTAAGCAGAACTGAAAACTGCAATTACAGAACAGGAGTACTTCAGCCCCCAACTCGGGCACTCTGGTGACCCCATCATAGAAACTCATTCCTGTTCAATTTGAACAATAGCCATGTGTTGTGAAGCATCCTACAGTTGATAGTGTATAAATCTTCCTCCTCTATCGCTCCTTTAGTTTGCTTTGGTCCCGGTTTCTACAGCTCCTGACTCTGCAAATGTTGATGATGACCCTATCTCCAACATCTTTCTTCCATGGCTCATCTCTATCATTTTTGTCCATTGCTCCAATTTCTCTCCACTGGTTACTGAGACTGTCCCACTTTAGGGACTGCACCGAATGGGGACACCTGCAGTCTTGACTCTGTATCCCACTTTTGACCAGTGGTGGTCAGATGGTGTAATTGAGTGCTAGGATGTATGTGGGAAATCCTTTTTCAAAAAAAAAATCTAATGATCTTTCATTGAATTCTTCAAGATTTTTTTTCAGGGGCCAGGGCATTACTGTTAAGGCTGGCATTTGTTGCCCATCCCTAATTATCCTTGGAAAAGAACAACTTACTAGATACTTTCTGGGGGCATTTGTTGCATGTCTGCAGTCACAATAAGTAGAATGGATTTTAAGATTGAATAAAAGCTACTTTTCATTACTAGTCCTCATTCCTTTACTGCATGTCTGGTGTTATAAATTCAATCTAACATTTTTCATTAAAGGTACAATTTGAAGTTTGTGGTTGTTCCTGATTTCAAGCTTATATCCATCGTGATACAAGTTATTTGGGACTGCAGGTACCTGTGTGATTTTTTTTTGGTGGTAGGATCCGAGCACATAATGTTAAAATGTCCAGGTATTATTATGTTTGTAAACCAGCCTGTTTTATGTGGTACAGTGGTGCCACCTTTAGTGTTGCTGCCTCACAGCTCCAGGGACCTGGGTTTGATCCTAACCTTGGGTGCTGTTTGAGTTTACACATTTTCTCTGTAAATGTGTGCATTTGATGGCCATGTGTGAGAGAATAAGCTGCAGGAGAAGGGGAATGGGACTAATGGGATCGGTAAATCTGAAACAAAACAGAAAATGCAGGAAAAACTTGGCCATTCAGGCAGCACAGGAAGTTCTGACAAAGGGTTGCAGACCCGAAACATTGACTTTCCACAGATGCTGCCTGACCTGAATTTTCCAACATTTTCTGTTTCTGTAATGGGATTGGTACTTGGAATTGGCATGAACCCGAGTGTCATCCAGCCTCCTATGTTGTTATAACTATAAGGTAGGCTGATGATGTTTGAACACCAACAACTATTTGGACAATTACTTAACCCACTGCACTGATTTAATAGCATTTTAATATAGATTGACAGCGTCACAGGTTGATGCAGGTCCTCTCTTGCTCAGGTGTAGCTTTTTGGCCTCTGGCGATTGGTCATTTAGGCTCAACAGACATTGTGTTGCTTGCTTGGAATGCATTATTATGTTGGACTTCTCAACAGATTGCGACTGTCCATTTCAGTTGTGATGGGTACAAGACCTAATTTTTGCAATAGGAGCAAGTAGTCACATTAATCAACCAGTATATAAATGTTGCTTCATTGGTGTGAATTATGGGTGTGACACAAGTCTGTAATATGTTAAATATTTTCATTTAAAACAACTTTCAAGTTTTGAGCTGGTATTTTCCTGCCCTAGTTCAATGAAGGTGCAAGTTCTTGGTATGGAGATAAAATGAAAACTATTGGAATCGAGCTGTGTTTTGTAGATATTGTGAGCATATTCCTTTTATGAAATCTCAAAATGTGATGTTGCAATGTTGTAAAGGTACTTCTTCCAAAATGAACTTTGAAGATATGTGACATATGAGAAGTATCCTGACATCTGAACTTTCCTCCTTTTCTGTGTTTGGCCTAAGGTGAAGATTTCCTATTCTTCAAAATATGAATGAAAGGCATGAAAGCCTTTTATGACCTCAGGACATCCCAGTTTTACAGCCAATGAAGTACTTGTTGAACTGTGATCACTGTTGTAATGTAGTGACACCATTGTGCCACCATTTTGCCACAACAAGACCCCACATATAACAGTAATAATGATCAGCTATTTGTGATCAAATCAGAGCCCAGCTTTTATTAAAACTATTGTTACTTCGGCATGATTACATTCACGTGCAGTGGAGCCAAATCTGGATATGGGTATGCTTGCTTCAAATTGGCTTGTGTGAATGACTGTACAGGATGCTTTGCAAGCATTTAGTAAGCTGCATCCACCATGGCCTTCTGGAGCTCCTGGTTGCCAGCCATTTAAATTCCCCTCCACATTTCCACACCGATAGTCTGTCCTTGGCCTCCTCCACTGCCAGGGTGAGGCTAAATGCAAACTAAAGGAATGCAACCTCGTATTCCGCCTGGGTAGCCTACAGCCCGACGGCATGAACAGTGAATTCAGGTAACCAGCTGCCCCTCTGTCACTTTTCTCTTCCCTGATCTATATATTTCCTCCTACACCACCTCCCCAGCCCTCTTTCATCCTGTTTCTTTCCCCTTCCTCCACCCACTCCATCTGTCCACCATCCACACATTCCTTCCACTGGGTCCCCTCCCCCTACTGTTCCCATCTGTCCACTTTGCCTCCCTAATTTGATACCGTGCTCCACCTTCCTTTACTATCAGATTCCATCATTTGTTGCCTCCGCCCATCACCTCACAGCTTCTGTTGCTATTTCCGCCTTTCCCTCCTCCATCTGCCTATCACCTTCTCTTGGATCCACCTATTGCTTACCAGCTCTTGCCCCACCCCTTCCCTTCACCTCTTTATACTGGCTGTTTGCCCTCTATAATTCAGCCCTGGTGAAGGGGCTCAACCCAAAATTTCAACTGTCCATTTTCCTCCAGATGCTGTCTGACCTGCTGAATTCCTCCAGAGGTTTGCTTGTTGAAAGCATTTTTCTTAGTGCCAGTGAGAATTCATATTTGCACCTAGTGGTAGTTATATTCTTCAGTTGTTAGATTTTTTTAAAATATTTGTGGAATACAGGCAGTCCCTGTCATACGAACACCTGTCTTATGAACAGGCCTTCGTGGGTCTCCGGGCCAAGTGCGCATGTGCAGCTGGGGCCCAGTGCGGCCGCGATCCCTGGGCCTAGTGCGCATGCGCAGCCACGATCCCCAGGCCTAGTGCTCATGCTCAGACACTGTTCCGAGTTGTGCACAAAATTGGGTTACGAACAGTCTCTAAAAGGGAACTCGTTCGTAACCCGGGGACTTCCTGTATTTGAGAAAGAAACTGGAATTTAGTTACTACAGTTCTGCAGCACAAAAGAAAATAGTTTTTTGGATTATATTGAAAATACTTGTACTATAACATGGAAATCAGTTGTCCTGCTGCAGAAGGTGTGCTGGTGTTCTGACAGAGACCAGACATTCCACTAACACTTGAAGTTGAAAACTTGTTCATTCAAGATTAAGTGAAATTTTACGATGCAATAACTCCTAATTATCGCAAAACACACTCTGTCACTGAAAATTAATGTTTGCAAATATAAAGTGTCATTATTTTATGCTGGAGATTCAAAGAAGTAAAATAAAAGTTTCACTTTTTCTGTCTCAATTCTATTTCATTTACTGTAACCAATTTGATGTTGGTTTACCTTACTTTTTTCATCTTGGTGCCTCAGTAAAGCTTTTTCATTGTAACTGGTTAAAGAGACATGCCAATGGTTTTACTTTTGGCAAATACACATTTTCTTAATCTCTAATGTTTAGAATTCAGGTAATAGTTTAGTTATCATAGCCTGGAGACTTGAATGATGTGTTAATAACAGTACCCTGACTGAGGCTGGAGATGGCCAGCTTTTTTTTTGGGGGGGGGCGGGGGAGGAATGGCCTGCTTCGCAAAAGGCGATAAACTATCAAAAAGATGCAAACTCTGACAAGGTGAGATTGACATGGAGTGTGTAGCGAATGCTAGCTCTAATTGACTCCACCTCCAGACCAAATGCTTGGAAGAGGGTCTTGTCATAATCAGCTCCTTGTTTTAGTGGAAACAAGCATAAAATCTCATGCAAACATCCCTAATCCAGGCACTGGCGCTTATTGGATTATATGATCATCCAAGTGAAAGATTGCAAGGGATGTGATGGATATATTTTAACTGATGTTTGTGTTGATCTTCTAACCCATCTGGCTTTATGAAGCCCATTTGTTATTTAATTGGTTTTCATGCCCAGCTTCTGGTGGTATTCTCCTATATCAGATGCTACAGGACTCTTGTTGAGTGGGAGGAGGGGCAAAGAGGGTAAGAGAGAGAAGGATGGGAAGGAATGTTGGTCTTAACACATGCTCTGGAGAACATCAGTGTTCTTATTTGTAAACACTCCTGTGTTCCATCATTGTCACATTCTATGCAGCCCCATTCTTTTCCATTTATAATTTTTTATTAGTTTTGTTAGGGGATAGTTTATCAATTGCCTTTTCAAATTTGATAAAGATAGTATTGACTGTTTTCTTTATCAGTGCACTCAATGCTTCCTCAAATGAGCACTCAGTTTTGTCTAGTGTTGTTAGCTTTTACTGATCTAAATGTTCTGGTTACTCCTAAATAACTTAAGACTTCTGAGTGTTAATTTTGTCTCCTGTAATAGTCTGTGAAAGCTCACACACCACTTAGGATATTTTAAGGATATTTCAGTCTGCTTAACACTTTGCCTTTGAGCAGAGATGTTGGAAGTTCATAGAATTGTAGAAACTTGAAGAATAGGTGCATTTTCAGCACTTCATACCTGATGGCCTTTGATCAGAATTGATAGGTCTTTTTGTCCCTCAACTATACCTTGTGCTGCTGGACTTCAACTTCCATTGCAAAGAGTCTTTTAAACATTATTCAGTACTTCTAAATTCCTCTTGGCACTTAGGAAAGTATGCCTTCGAGAAGAGCTTTCAGTAACACTTTTTTAAGTACTGCTTTACCTGTAGTTATGTAACTTATCTTTTTGCTGCTATGGCATTACTCCTATCATGTTCTCACAATCACGCTTGTGTTCATGGTGCAACAGCTGGCTTGCACAGTTGAATTTGGGGGATGGCATGGATGAAGAGAGAATCCAGAATGTTCAGGTATGCTTCAGTCTTCAGTCTGTGGGTTATAATGTCTGCTCTCGTACTACAAAAATGTGTTTGCTTTCTCCACCATAGTTGAGGATACCTCTGACGTCGAGTTGCTTCCTGTTACTTCCTTGTTTGGAGCACTAAAATCTCTGCTCTAAACAAGACTTTGAAACTGGAGAAGTTTAGGGTTCAGAGTATCAGGATACTGCGACAGGATAAGTGTGAGCTGGACTCAGTAAAATATTACTGCTAATCTTGATTTGTTCATTGGAACATGAAGTTTTTCTTTTGACTGAAAAGTGGCAGAAAAATTAAAGGGGTCTTTGTATTGTGCTGTTATCAGAGTGTAAATGTGGCCGATTATGCAGTGCAGGTAATAAGATGCATACCAACAAAGAAAGCTGTACATAGTGACTTTAAATTATAACTAAATGATAATCTTAAAATGTAACAATACAAGGCTTAGTGGTCACGGCTGATTTTTGCAGCATAGGGACATCTCCAGTTTCCACATGTTTAGAAGTCTTGACACTAAATTGAGAGCAGAGGGCACTGAGTTCATGGTAATAATGTTGTGCAGATTATTTAACTAACTCATTGAAATCATGCAGATCATTGTGTGGTAAACTGTTTCTTGGCATCAGATATAAGTGTGAGTGAGTTAGCCTGCACTGTATCCAATGAAGATGCTTTGCATTAGACATACTTCTCATGAGACATACTTCTCATGAGACCAATTATCATATAGATGATTAAATATTGGTGCCTAGCTTAACTTCTTTGCAAAGCAGCTCTGACTTGAATGTTTGTTTTAGAACCTACTTTTAAAAATCAGAATGAATTGCATGTTAAAGTTAGATTCAATGGTTTTTCCATATTATGTTACATATTACTTATGACAGGAAGTTCTGTTTGTGGTTTCATTTAATTGTCTAATACACATGCTATATTCAGTTGTATGCTACTTTTCCATACATATGACTCTTAATTCAAAAAGCTGCTGTAATAAGACATTCAGAAATATAGTGCATATGTTCATCATTTGAATGTGGATTGATATGAAATTTCTACATTCCACTTTAGCTGTGTATTGGTTCAGTACTTCTATGTAGTTCTGTGGAAAACTGGTCTCCCTCCACACTTAATATGGATGTGTGCCTACTGGTCAGCTTGGATATGGTGGGTTAAATGACCTGCTTCCATGCTGTATGACTCTGACTTGTGCACAAGTACTAGACCAACAGATGTATGCTGTACTGATGATGAACTGAGTTGTTACGTAAGAATTACAAAGATAAGTATAATTATAGAGAGTCATACAATCCTTTTGACTCATTACTTTGTGGAATCCTATGATCAGTATTACTCCCATTATTTGCAGCATGCAGTTGGTTGAACAACTTAAATTTGGATGAGTAAGACAATATGCTGTTAATGAGTAAATCAGGATCATAATGGATTTTTGTATTTGAAGAAACTCATGAATCCATTTGGCTTTGCTTGTTTAATTTCAGATAGAATAGAACTGGGTCTGTTCCCTCCCTTAGTATAATCTGGGTTACCTCTATGGTTGTTACACCTCAAAAGTCACAAAAGGCAGGAGGGTGGTCATTGTTGAAAAAACTTTGGAGTAAGCATTTTGTGATAATTCCAGCAAGCTATTATTAAGAGAAGTTCATGCAGTTCAGATCCAGATTCCATTTGCTACAATGGGGATTCTTTTCAAATAGATTCCATAAAAGGGCTTGTTGTTGGCTGAATAAAAATTGATGTAAAATTGATTGATTGCTCTGAGTCATGCCTTGTGTTCCACCTTCAACTCATCACCTCAAGCAATGGTATCAATAATTGCTCTTAATTTCAGTCATAGATCCTTGATTTAGAATGGTTGACAAATTGAAAATGAGAGGTGGTTCTAGAATAATGCAGTAATACTGTTACAAATATAATTTCATGGTATTACTTGTGGAAGTGTTTTGTATACAGGCAGTCCAGGGGTTATGTCAGGATTCAGTTCTTGGAAACTGCAAGGCAATTTCTCCATAAGTCAGAAAAGCTTATTTTCAATAGTAACCCACATTGTATTACTATATAGGCTGTCCCTGGGTTATGGACACCAGACCTATGGATGTCCATACACTTGAGTGAGCTTCCTTAATACTAAATTCAAAAGTCCAATAGGCTTGCATTCCTGCGAATGACAAGACTGGTTTCCTTTTTCTTACCACTTTTACAAATTGTTCTTATCAGTCTCGTGTGCTTTTGATGCCGTTCATCACAATGCTGTGGAGATATGATTACCCTATCAAGTGATTTTTGTGTATTTTCCAAATTACAGAAAAAATTGACTTGTGCACGTCAGTAAAAACAGAACCCATTCGTTACCTGGGGACAGCCTGTATATACACTTGCTATAATTTCATTTCAATCAGTAATCCCATAATTAATAGCCTATATACTGTATCCTGTTATTAATGAATACTATGAAACATTATTATTACTAGCTTGAAAAATGCTTTAAGTTTATGGGAGAATTAATGTAAAGTCAGATATCCATAAGTCATGTCATTCATAACTCAGAGCACATTTACTTTTGGAAATATCGTATTTTGTTATATTGGGTAAATGGAATACAAAACTGGAGGAGCTGACGTTTTGTCCATCCAACTTGTTAAGGCAAAAATTGTGCAGAGCATGAAGTTTTTTCACCTATTAGAGTGCCACATCCTCTATGGGGAAGGGTGTAAAACTCAACTTACAAACCAAAGGTTTGGAAACATTTTTGCATAGTTCGGTGGGGGGGGGCAGTGGCGGGTGAACAAAAGAGATTTGTTGCTTAAGTAAGTTGTGCATATTGCTTGCTGCTTTAAGCATGCTTTTCTGTAGGATATAAGCATTGTTTTCACCAGCTCTAGACCCCATAGAGCAGCGGTTTTCAACCTTTTTCATGCTGCCCAAAACATGTCATTGTTAGATGGCGGACCCACAAAATCAAACAATCGGTAATTCATACATACAACACTTAAATTACAGCACATCGGCCCTATTGAAATAGTGACTATGTCAATCACCGTTAATTACCAGAGGTGTCTTTCAGTGTTCAGTTCAATGTGAAGGTTGTGCCTGTTTTGCACTGCAGAGTTTGTCCATATGTGTTATGTGCGACAGACATACACATATGTCATCTCAATATTCAGTCTTAATCTGTATTTGGTTTTCATGGCAGTGACTGCAGAAAATGCTATTTCTCACAAGTAAGTAGCTGCAAATGGTAACAGAACATTGACGGCTTTGCCGGACAGCAGTGGATACTCCTGGGAACATGCTATCGAGAATGACAACAGTGACATACGGTTGAACTGCAAGCGCAAAGTCCTGTCAGATGACAGTTCAGCCAATTCTTCTTG
>JARFYF010000052.1:119113694-119136276 GCA_030265395.1 Rhina ancylostomus | reverse complement strand
ACCCTTATCCCCTTCATCATCAGAATCTTCCAGTTTCTGGTCAGCTTTTCTCTTCAGAAATTTCTCCATACTCAGCAGTACATGCTGGACAGTTTAATTAGTTTTGATAATTTTTTATCAGTAATAGTAATCTAAAATTTACACGCTTGCACACTTGTTTAACAGTGACATCACTGTGGTATAAATGCATGGTAAGTAAGCAATATTATTAAGGCACACCAACAATGTCACTCAGTCTTGCTAACACCACAGTGCACAACAGAATAGTAGTAAGCAGTGAACACTACTGACTACACAAATCAAATATTAAGTGGCAGCTTACAAGAAGGGAACACTGTCTAAGTCTCTGAGATTGCCGCCTATAAACAGAGAATAGATATAGCCAATTTTCTGAATACAGGGAGTTATGAACGAGTTCAGTTTTTGACTGTTCATAACCTGATTTTATATGTAACTCGCAACAGTGTTTGCGCATGTGCACTTGGGCCAGGGATCATGGCTGCATGTGGCCCTGGCCACACATGCGCACTTGGCCCACGGCTGGGCCAAAGAAGGTGTACCCCCGCCGTGGTAGGATCGGGGGCCGGGCCTGCTTACGAACCGACCATGAAAGTCTGTTTTCCATGGCTTGCTCGCAAATCCCTCAGCAACCCGCCGCGGACCCCCAAGGGTCTGCAGACCACAGGTTGATAACCTCTGCCATAGAGCACTGATTGCAATAGTGATGTATTTCTTGCATGAAGGTATCAAAATAATGATGCTCGAAATACTTTGTGCTAATTTCATTGGGGTAGGTGTTAATTTTCCAAATATGTGTGCTTGTTTTAATTAATAAGACTTGTTTAGATAGGTGGTATGTTCAGTTAGCTGTTTTACATCAGATTTTAAAATGCCTTTCATGGTTACAGAGGAATTCTGTTGTTGGCAGGTTGAAAATGTAATAAAGTTCACTTCAGGTCCTATGTTGGAGTGCCGCATTCTTTCTAAGTTAGATCAAAGGAAATGGTATGAAATAAATGCATTATATCATCATTGTAGTGTCTAAATGGAACAGAACTAATTTTGTTCACCCTGGTGAGGGTTGTGGGGGGCTGCAGTTGCTAAAGAAAAGGATAGAATTTAAAACCGGCAATGAAAGCCTTGATATTGTTCATGCACTGCAATGAGAATAGAATTAGCACTATATGACCTAGCAGGTAATGAATAATTAATATACTAATAAATGTACCACTAAAGATGTTGGTCATGGAATAGGTATGCCTTAAATTGTCCTTATTGCTTGATCCAGTGTCCCTACCTTTCCTCCTACCATGTAATGACCTGTGTGTAATGTCCAAAACGTGCTCTTTATGCCCTAGAAATATTTACATACTGACTTTATTTTTTCTTGCAGTGAGTGATCCAACCTTTCTCTGGGTCTCTGTTCTGTACAATGAATCACCGCTAGATGGAGTAGCTCTACTGATTATGTCCTTGTACAATTTGTCCTTGAAGCTAAATCTCCAATGTGGAGCCTTCCATCTTCCATCATTCTGTGCTTTTTCCTTTTGTTTTCAGACAGACCATCCAACCTGCTGTCTGTGCTGGTGCAGTTTGCACTCGGGCATTAACTGTATTCCTGAATGTTATTACTAGCTGGGGTGGGAGTGGTTGAGAGGGCAAGGGAATGCTGTTCTTTGATATTAATGTTGCTTGAAGTGATTTAATCATATGATGAGCAATGAGCCTGGTGATTTACATTTTGCAATATATATTTTCCTTTTCAGATTACTTGAATGGGGAGTGACTTTCATTATGAATCATTATTAAGAGTCCAAGAATAGGTTGGCTTTCAGTTGCATGCAATTGATAATCAAATGGTGGTAATGAAATGTATAGTTTACATGAACAAAATCCTTTGCATCTGGATTTCTGAGTTATGTAATGTAAAGGCAAATTATTGTGGAGAATTTATACTGCATATTAGCACTCGGCAACCTCCAAAATGTACTGATGGTAGTCTTGCAGTAAACAGTATACTAGATCTGGAAAAATGCTGGTATTTCAACATCTGCTCTGCATATATCCAAATTTGCTCTGCATATACTACCTCCCTTCTCTAGCAAGCCATATAGGATCCAGAGAATGGTTCACCTTTGTGCTTTTCCTTAATTCCCTTTCCCATGAAAGAGCAGAATTAAAAAAAACTAAACAAAGGATTGGCTTTGAGTTACAGGCAGTGAGTTCACAAAGCTCCAAAAGCTTCCTGTTCTTTAAGTGAACACGGTGAGAGCTTAAAACAAGGTTATTAGAAGCAAAACTAGGCTGGTTAGTCACAACTCTCATACGTGTTTACATCTTCATTGGGATTTGGTATCAAAAAAGCTGTAGGTCAGAAGTTGCAAATTACAATCCATGTTGAATTTCAAAGCCAAATTCTAAGATTTTCATGGCTTAGAATTGAATTAAATTCAAGGACATTATGTTTTGTCACATGTACAGCTAATACACAAAACAAAATGCCCAGAAAATAAAATCGTGGATACCTTTTACAGTTGACAGTTTTATTTAAAAAAAATATACTCAATTGTTGGATATTGAAGGATTCCATATTTAGTTTTTGGTCAGTGTTAAATTAGCTGGTCATGGTTGTAATAACAGAAGGAGTGTTGTGAACTAGTAAACCCCCATCCATGCAAGAGAGTGGAATATTTGATAAAGACTTCTTTGAACTATAGAAGTTTACAGCAGAGTAGGAAGCTCTTCAGCTTGTCATTCCTGTGTTACAAGACTAATCCAACACTCTTCAGTATGTGAGCACATTCCATGAAAAGTTGAGGAGGTTCCTGAAAGGGATGCTGACATAATATTTGTAGCCTGATTTTCTTCCTGATTACTGATTGCTCCACCAACAGGAACTTTTCCTATTCTCTAGCCCCCTCATAATTTTATACATATTAACTGAATGTCTGGCCTCTTGATAAAGAAAAACAACACCAGCTTAACCTGCCACCCCTTTTTAAAAAAAAAGACCAATTCATCAGTTCCTCCATCCTTTTTTCTTTCCGATAATATGGTGACAAGGACAGGTCAGAGAACTCTATTGGTGATCTGGTGACTTGTGCAGTTATAGCTTGACTCTTCTGCTCTTATCCTTACTGCCTGAACTAATAGGGAAAGCATCTAGTCGCCATGTGTTATTGAAACTAGGCTTTCAATTATCTTCCTTCCTAGATAAGTGATCTGAGGACCAAAATGTAGCAGTCCTTCTGTTCTAAGTTTCTCATTAAAAGTACATTTATTGTATATTTTCTTGCCTTATTTATTCTCCTTGAATGTATTGTTGGATTGAATTCCACTATAATTAAAACTTTCTTCCTCACTATCAAAAACATCTGTGAAATTTTAATAATACCTCTCTCACCTAATTGCACACACTAGCATAAATGCATGCAAGAACAATTTAACCAGACCCTCAATTTTTCTTCCAATAACTTTCCCACACTGTTAGGTTGACTACCCTGTAATTTTGCATTGTATTCCCTTCACCCTTTATAAACAATGATATCATGTTGAAAGTCTTCCAGTCCTCCAGCATCGTGCCTCTAACCATGAGGATCAGAAAATGATTACCTTTCCTAAAACCAATTCCAAATTGGTATTACGTATTGGGGGGGGGGGGGTGGTGGAAGTCGGGCAGACACTGGGTTACACCATTTCCAATTTTAGCCTAAATGATGTGTAGCTTCCACGGTACTAATTTTGGTCCAACCAGCTTTGATACAAGGTGCTACATTCCTTGATCTATACAAGTGAATTTTTCCAGCAACTGTAATGAGATCCTTTATATAGGGCTTCTAGAACCACATTCTTTATTGTGTGGCTCATTTCAAAACATTCCTTTACATCCTTTATCAACATGTACATTTCTGGATATTTATTAATAGGGCTTTGTATTAAGAACCTGTACCTATTAGTCAACAACTTATGCCAAGAATTACTGGATTGAGCTGCTTCCCATTCATGTGTGCTCAGAATTTAGCTGAAAATTAACTTTCAACGTGAAAACTAAGAGATTTAGCACTTAGTACAATAATGTCAAACTTGGTGCTGTTTCTCTGTGAAGGATTTATAATTACCATTGTAAAAATCTTGTAGGGGATTTGAACTTTAATGTTTTCATTTTACAGTCCAAATCTGTTGACTGCTTCTTGTTAACTTCAGGGAATCATTTGTTCTGATCATCACATCACAGCTCAGTTCCACTACATTTTAGTAGAGCAATCTGTCGGCATGGCTCCCTGCAGATATTTTAGTGAAGTGGGCTTTTCGATACTCCCACCTCCATTTTCAGAATTTGCCCCATTTAGTGGAGATATTTTGACATTCTCTTGCTGATTTGATGATAGTAAATGAGGTATTGCAACTGAATAGGATTAGCTGTGAGAAACCTATCAGACTAAATGTCTGTGTCTGGAAACACAGACTCTTACTCAGGCCCTCCAAGCTGCTCATGTACCAAGTTGCTTTGTCTACCATGCATGTTTTATGTAACTGAAAAATGAAGGGTTTACCTTTTGGGATAAGGTCAGCAAATCATGAACCTTCCACAATGGATTACCTGAAGAAAGTATCCAAGCTCCTATTCTTTTCAAACGCTATGCAAATACTATACCTGTGAGGAAATCTGCCTAAACTGCTGAGGTAGTTCTTCCACCACAAAAACCTTTAGGGACTTGGAGAACACTCCTGATGGTGGACCTAACTACAGTGACTGAATTTTTCAGATTCCTTTGTGGGAGTGCAGTCAATAAGTACAATACTTGGGTACATTGACAGAATTGGGCTTTGTCCCTGGAGTGGAAAATAGTTCTGAAATGAGAACTGATTCTCTGCAATGAGAATGGAGGACTTCACTGCATTGTTTCAGTACAGTGCTACAGTACATAAATGAATCATAGCCTAATGAAATTATTATCTTAGCTAAAGACAATATTGAGGTTTAAGGCAGTCATATTGACCCCACTCGTGGTTTGCTAAACAGGAGAAGCAAAATGTAGTGCTGTTTTTATGTTTGAGGCAGCTCCTTGACTGAATTATTTCCTTCAGGGACAATAGTTACATTTCAAGCAGAGAAAATGCCAGAATAACAACAGTTGAATAGCTGTTAGGTCACTGCTGCAGTTGACCTTGGTGTCCATTGGCAAGGGGAAAGGAAACTCATCCACTTGTGTTCTTCCCTGTACATGTTATGTTGAATAATGATATAACCTGCTTTGTCTGTGGAGCCCATCTAAACTCATAGCCCTAGCAAATTAAAAATGCCTACCTATTTGAGGTGAGCTGCCAATAAGTGTCAGTATCTTCAGCAGAGAAAACTCCTCTTGACACTGATATGATTTGGTCTCTTGAAACTCAAAAGTAAGTGCAAAATTTATAAAGGCATAAAAAGTGCAAGTAATAGTAGCCCATAATGTCCCTTGGACCTGGGTGTGCTGTACAATAAGGTCATTGCCGTACAAAATGTTAAACTGTATCCTACATGTGTATATTATAAGGTATAAGAGATTAGGTGCTTCAGGTATATAACATTGTCATTTTTCTTTTCTCCTCCCTTAGTGTGCTCCATAGGAACCAGTGCCACCAGATTGTACAGTACTCTGGCTCCAACTATAACTGATAATGGTATTCCACAGTCACAGGAGGAGTATGTTGTAGAGACGGGCTTGGAACCAGTCGATCCAACAGACCCAAATGACCTCCTCAAGGAATGTCAGAGGGTCCTTGAAAACCGACCACCCAGACTTCAGCGGGATTTTCTCTATCTAAAGAAAAGTAGTAATGCTGGTGACTGTCGTCCAATCAAGGTCCTTCAGTGGAACATCCTAGCACAAGGTCTGTCCTGTAGATAATGGTGATTTTCTGATCTCTTTCTTGCCTGATCTCCACATGAATTTTTCAGCAGGATGATTAAGAATGTGAACTCTAGTTGTTTAATTTCCTTCATGCATGAATGCTGAGGCAACTGGTTGGGTAGTACTAGATAGTACACTAACTCTACATGGACTGGAAGTATGATTAATTTTTTGCTCTTTCCCCATCCTCTCACCAAATGATTGATTCTTTAAGAGCTCAACCTCTGAAATCTCACCCACTGAGCCATTCTTCATGCCTAAGCCTATAAAATGAACACCATAAGGCTACTTCATATGAAGGTGCTAAAGTGGAGTCTGATCTTAACTTACTGCAATGTATACACGCTGCTGTTTTTCACTCCTTTCTCTCTGTCTTTTCCTCCCACAATAGTAAAGTTGAGAGCTATTGCAGGATATTTTACAACATTTCTGACTTCTGACCATACCATGCATCATTTTATAAAAATATTTGCATCAAAAATTGAATCGAGCCTTTTCCAGTAAGCTGTAGATCTTTTACTGCATTGGTGTGTGGGTGGGAGCAGGAGCACAGGCATTCTTATCACTAGTTGCAGCCAATGTTACAAATGAGGCAAGCTCCATGTTTTTGCCACATGTCCATATCTTGCCTTAGAATTAATGAATCACTGTTAGTGGAAAGCATCCACCTTATTGTATCATTAGTTGACCCATCAGTAGAGGCTTGCTGCTAAGTCTCAAAAGGAGCACAGTGCTGACCTGAATCTCTGCTTGTTTCTGCAGTGACAATATATTTTTTTAAAATGTAGGAGTACCCAAATGTTGTGGATAGAAAAGGCACACATTCCATCTTTGCCGTGCTACTACAAATGTGATTTTTAAATGAGTGTTGTTAGATTTTAACTGGTTGTAATTCAAACACAAATCTACTTTAAGCCGAAACCATGACAGCCATTAGGCACTTGAACTATTCCAATGAAATAACCTGGACTATTGACTGGAGATCAATACTCTGTATATTGCACACATTTTAAAAGGTGCATGAAGGGTTTTGGTTTAGTAGAATACCCTGCTTGAGCCACTACCTGGGTAAAATGTCCCTTTTGTTAAATACAATGTCTTTTTCTTTAAATGTCATACCAGTCAATTCATTGCCTTTTGCTGTGGACCTGATGCTTTGTTGTCCTGCCTCAAAGGTCTACCTATGTTTACAACATTTTTTGCAGCACTTTGCCCCAAATGCAAATTGTATATGTATGGTATTTTTCTTCCAATGCTGTCCTTGATGTTCATTAAATGAAATGTGTTCTTTACATTTCATATATTTTGATTTAAATTCTTCTAATTGTGTTGCAGCTCTTGGAGAATGGAAGGATAACTTCATCAAATGTCCAAGAGAAGCTTTGAACTGGTCAGAGCGTAAATATCTTATCCTAGAGGAGATTCTAACCTACCGTCCAGATATCCTGTGTCTGCAAGAAGTGGATCATTACTTTGACACCTTCCAGCCAGTTCTCAGTGGGTTAGGTTATCATTCGACCTTCTTTCCTAAACCATCATCTCCTTGTTTGGATGTAGAACATAACAATGGGCCAGATGGATGTGCTTTGTTTTTTCTACGAGAGAGGTTTGAATTGATTGACAGTGTCACGTTAAGACTGGTGGCCAAGATGTTGCAGACCAATCAAGTGGCCATTGTGCAAACCCTCCGGTGTATTGAAACCAGCAGAATGTTTTGTGTTGCGGTTACACACCTGAAAGCTTGTAGCGGCTGGGAGCGGTTCCGTTCATCACAGGGCTGTGACCTGCTTCAGAACTTGGAAAACATAACGGGGACTGGTATTCCCCTTATTGTGTGTGGAGACTTTAATGCAGAGCCCACTGAGGACGTTTACAAACAATTTACGAAGTCCAGTCTCAACCTCAACAGTGCCTATAAGCTATTGAGTGAGGATGGGCAATCAGAACCTCCCTTCACCACATGGAAAATACGTCCCTCCGGTGAGAGCTGCCATACATTGGATTACATTTGGTATTCCCAGCATGCATTTGCTGTGAATAGACTGCTCAATTTGCCCACAGAGGAACAGATCGGCCCTAATCGGTTACCATCATTTCATTACCCTTCCGATCATTTGTCACTTGTTTGTGAATTTAGCTTTCTTGATCAACTTGATTGATGACTAATTTCAATCTGTTGCTGGAAGTGATATTAAAGTTTAATCAGTTGAGTCTTGCATCTTGCCCATCATTCACAATCCACACCCTCATTGAATCATTGATTTTGTGGTATTAAGAATTCCAACAGATGCCCTTTTCAGACTCTGATTTAAATGGGAATACCACACTATCTCAAGTGCAACTAGTTACCAACCCTGATTAAAGTACCAGTAAAGTTCTGTTTCTTTAAAGCAATCACATTACCCTTGGTGTTAAGTTTGTCTTAATTTATAGTCCATAATCCTTGGTTACCATTTTGGTTGTGCAAAAATAAAGGCTAGCTTTGCTGCTTTACACAATTATTATGACTTAACTGCAGTTCTTTCCTTCCTCTGCTGTCTGTGTGGATGTGGAGTTTGTACATTCTTCCTGTGACTGAGTGGGTTTCCTTCTGGGTGCTCCTGTTTACCCTCAACAGACCAGAGATGTGCAGGTTGATGGGATAATTGGCCACTAAGTGCGTGGTAGAATCTGGAGAGAATTAACAAAGGAATTATTATAGGATTAGTATAAATGGTCACCGTGGATCAAAGATCCCTGTTGAATGAATGCAAATTCTATGCCTGTGGTCACAGTGCAGATAGTACACTGTCACTTGCTGCAAATCTGATTTGTTTTCCTTTTCCCTATCGTCTGCTTTCTGAGTTCAGGGTGGTTTATTGAGATTATTGGAATTCAGTGTAGATATATACTACCCCTGTCGTCAGCAGCCAAGGAAAGTCATCTTAACAGGAAAGGTTTTTTTTTGTTAACCTTGTTCAAGAGCTGAAAGGTCACTCAACCCAGTGTGGCAAGCCTTTTTTTTAATAAACAGGTTCAACGTCTGTGCTAAAATAGTATGGGAATTTCATTTATTTGCTGGTACTGCCAATAGTAATATTTGGACTTGTGTGGTGGCAGTCCACTGGAAATACTTGAAACATCCAGACTGGATACAGGAAATAACTATGTTCCAGATATTCAGTCCTAACTTATTAAATCCAATAATATGAAATGTTAACCACTATTATACTATAGGTTTTTGTGTACTTTTTCCACAAACTCTGTGCACTTCAAGGTCTGGTGTCTTAAGCACAAAGGACTTCAATTATTTTTTTAATAAGTCTCAATTTTAGTGTTGTTCTGAACCCAATAAATTTTAATTGTCTAACCAGTGTTTTGTGTGTTGTGGAAGATGTAAATGGTCATTTGCCAGATATTTAGTTCTGTTTTTATCATTATGGTCAAAGTTATTTAATGCTCCAGTTGTGTCACAAAATGGAATGTATAAATATTGCACCATTTTAGGATCTTTGAATTACAGTATTCAGGGATAAATCATAAGTGTTTGTTTGAAAATCTACTGCACTCCAGGCTAAATTACAGTGAATACATAAAGATAATTTATTTTAACTTAAATGCAGGTATTTATTTTTGTCAGTGCCAATAATTATGTATAGGTATGTGTGAAGGAAGTGTAAAAATGCCATTGTGGAACTTTTAATCATGTAGTTGGCTTCTTTCAAGCATACTATGCACAGAAACCAATCAATCAATTTTTCTACATTGTCAGGTTCAATAATAGGACCTAAACGCTTTAGCTTTGAGCTGGTAACTAATCAAAGGCTTGTAATTCCAAATTGTTATGAAATAAATCAGAAATCTGCTATTAATGAATTTGATGTTTGTTTTTTGTTCTTAAAATGACTTCATTGTACTCAAAGCATAGCACTGGTGGTGCATTAATACTGAGTGCTCTGGGTCCCTCCTTGTTTTGCAATAAGTATATACAAGGAAAGAAAGCAATTGGGTCAGTTTTCAGTGAATGGCTGATTTTGTTTTTGTGCCAGTGATGGGAGAAACATGACTGAAATTAGAGGCCTGTGGTAGATAGAATAGCATAAAAGTTGAAACAGGACATAGAACTCATGGGAGGATTAAAAGCTTGTGGGGTAAATGGAATTGTCATTTAGTATTTTTCAATCTTGACTTCCAAGCTGCAGTAGTAATCAGAACAGAGACTAATCAATCAATCACATGGAGACATAAAAGAAACTGCAGATGCTGTAATCTGGAGCAACAAACAATCTGCTGGAGGAACTCAGTGGGTCGAGCTGCATCTGTGGGAGGAAAGAAACTCTTGTAGCAACTTACCCTAATGAACCAGCTCCTGCGATCGTGAGTGTCGTCGGATGCCCTGATCCAAGATGGCGCAGGGCATGCCTCCTTTGTTGGGCTAGGAAAGCCCGTGCGTGGGAACAGTGAATATTAAAGGGGCAATGTGCCCCAGTCGTTCATTTGACTCTGACTTCAAACAATAGTCTCATGTCTTTATTCGGCGTAGCTAGCCACTACGCTGTCAACATTACATGTTGAAACCTGGACCCAAACCTTCAACCGTTCCTGTTCTTCCCATAGATGCTGCTGAACCTGCTGAGTTCCTCCAGCAGATTGTTTGTTGCTCTCTGATCACATGGGTAGCCTCCATTTTCTCATGGGACACTCAAAATGGATGTCTGCCCCCATACATGCAATCAGCAACATAACCTGTAATCTCACAATCCAGCATAGTCCTCATTTTACCAAGCCAGGACCTCGAGAGCGTGCTGGGAGCAGGATTAGGCATGCCTAAAATTGAGACAACATGGTCTAAACAGAATGCAAAAGCCAGCTAAGTTAACTTGCAACCTGTAGATCAAAGCTCTACAGTCATGAATGGTGGTAGAGTTAAACAGCTTAGAGAAGTTAGAGATATTAAGAACATATCCATCCTCAGATGGTGAAGCCTAACCTGCAAATACAAAGCAAAAGCATTCAAAACCTCTGAATTCAGCCAGAAGTGCACTATGTATGATCCATCTTGGCTTCCTCCTGAGTTGTCCACCAGGACAGAAACCACTCGAGCTAATTCAATTAACTCCACACCACATCATTAAATAGCTAAGAGCACTAGATACAGTGAAGGCAAAGGGACTAGACAATATGTTGTAGGCTTGTACATCAGCACTAGCAGTGCCTCCGGCCAAACTGTTTGTGTGATTACAACACACTATGCCAAACTGTCTAATATATTAACAAAAAGCAAGACAAATCCAATCAACCTCCTCCTAATTCTAATCTCAAAGTGAATGACAAGTGTTGTCAACATTTGTCATTTATTCTTTATCAGGACCACTCATATCCAGCCCACACCTCAGTATTGGTCTAAACATGGACCAAAAAAAGTTAAATTCCTGGGATGAGGTCAGACTGACCACTTTCAACCTCAGCAGCACATGACTAAGGGTGGCATAAAGGAGCCAAAGTGAAATTATTCCCTTGAGCAAAGGGAAAAACTCTCAATGGAGTTATGGAGACACACGAGCTTGCAGGTGCTGTAAGCTAGAGCTAAAAAACAGGTGCTGGAAGAATTTAGCAGCTCAGGCGGCAAAGAGATGGTTGATGTTTGGGGTTGAGACCCTGCAGCCCCTGCCTCATCCCTCCCTCTCACGTCTTTATACTGGCCATCTCCCCACACTCACTCAGTCCTGATGTGGGGTCTTGACTCAAAACGTCAACCATCCCTCAGCCTCCACAGATGCTGCCTGACCCGGCTGGCATTATATGTTGCATTAAGGAAGACAATTGTAGTTGGTGGAGATCAATTATCCCAGCTCCAGTACATTATGTTTAAAGATCCAACCACTTGACAAGTCCTTCATCAATAATCTTCCAAAAAATGAGGACATTCACCAACATTCAATTCTATTCACAACTCCTCAGCAAAGGATGACCAGTGTGGCAAGTATCTTTCATGCCACGAGTGCCTGACAATAACCCTCTACTATCACCAAGCCCTCCACCATAAACATCCTGGATGTTACTATTAACCAGAAACTCAACCAGGTAAATATTGTGACATCAAAAAGTAGTCAGACTGAGTATTCTTTGGTGAGTGACTCACCTGTCACCCCTTACCACCATCTATAAGGCACGAGCTAGGAAAATGATGTAATTCTCTCCCATTTACCCGGATGCATGCAACTCCAACATCATGCGAGCAGCTCATCTTGGACTAAGTAGCCTGCTTGATTGGCACACCAACCACCAATGCTGCACCATGCACCACGTGCACCAACTACAAAATGCACTGCAGGTTGTCAATTAGGCTACTTCAACAGCACTTCCAAACATACAACCTCTAATACAAGGAGAGCAACAGGTGCAGGGAACTACCATTACCTGCACTTTCCTCTCCAACTTGTGTACCATCCAAATTTGTAAGTACTGTGCCACTGGGTCCAAATCCTGGATCTAATATTGTTAGGCAATAAACAACATACTTGCCAATAACACCCTCCTCCTTAGAAAATGAATTGAAAAGCAGCTGAGAGCAATCGAGTGACATAAAATAGCACAGTTAGAGATTAAACACTTCTACAGGTGAACATTTGAAAAAAAATGATTTAACATTAGCCCTGAATCTTTGCAGGGTCAAGAAGTTCCTGGGACTCACAAGAAATCCATAGCATAATATGTAAGCAAATAGTTCCATTCAATTTAGATTGGATGAGTTTGGTCAAAATTTTGTGCACTATCCTTTTATCAATCATAAAACATATTCTACTTAGAGACATTTACATACCAAGGTTGTTAAGATAATTCCCTTCACTCTCTGCCCAGCTTGGAAGATAGCCACATTCTGTAACTTTCATTATCAGTGATCAATGTATCTGTTCCAACTATTATTTTTAAGTTTGATTAAAATTAATTTTATCCCCCTGCACTTATGAAGCTATTTGTTGATGCTACAGTTATTTAATTTCCATTTTGATGTCTTTTCCATACTGAAATAAAGATCATTACATACAGAAAGGAATGTACTATGATGTACTTGGATTTTCAGAAAGCTTTTGATGAAGTAACACATAAAAGGTTAGTGTGCAAAATTAAAGCATATTGTATCGGCATACATTGAAAATTGCTGGACAGACAGGAATAAATTTGTCTTTTACACTGTGCAAGTGGTAACTAGTGGTGTACCACAGGAATCGATGCTTAGGCCTCAGTATCTTGCAATAAACATAATTATTTGGGTGAGGGGAAAATGTAATATTTCTCAGTTTGCTGACATTGGGTGGGATTGTGAATTATGAGGAAGATGCAACAAGACTTAAAGGTGATGGACAATGAAGCAAATGGACAAAAATGTGGCAGCCGCAGCATACAGGCAACCCCTACGTTGCAGCTGTTTGGGTAATGGAATCCACAAATTACTACCCAAAAATTAGAGATATGGATTAAAATTCACTTGCTGAATTTATGTGAAGTAAATAAATAAATGCAACTCCTATTTTTTCTAACTCGCATTTCTTGACGCATGCGCAGATGATGTGGCTTCATGTTAAGGAAAATTACCATATGCACCATTTTTTAGGAACGCAACCCTCGCCCCCTAATGTGGGGCGCGGGGTTCCTAGAATATGGTTGCTTGTAATGTAGTTAAATGTGAAATATTCCTCCTGAGGAGGGAAAACAGAAAAGCAGCATATTATTTAAATAGTGTTAGATTGGGAAGTGCTGATGGATAGACTTGAGTATTCTTGTAGACTAGTCACCGAAAGCAAACATGCTGATGCAGCAAGCTGTTAAGGCAGCAAAAGTATGTTGACTTTCATGGTAAGAGAAGTTGAGATTAGGGGCAAGGATGTCTTGCTACAATTATATGGGGCCTTGGTGAGGGATCTCAGTGAAACTTAATTCTGACAGGCTAAACAGACGAATGTGGAAAGGATGTTCTCCCCTAGCTGGGATGTCTAGACAAGGAGTCACAGTTAAGGTTACTGGGCAGCAAGTTTAGGACTTAAAATGAGAAATACCTTCACTCAGAGGGTGGTGAACCTGTGGAATTCACTATCAGAGGGCTGTAGCGGCCAAGTCACTAAAAAGGAAGTAGACAAATTGAAGATACAGAAAGGGAGCAAGAACATGGTATTAAGACAGATGATCATCCACAATCATATTAAGTGGCAGAGCAGACTCAAGGAGCTGTGCACTGTGTAACCAAGGGCTGATAAACACTGAAAAATGCAGCAAAATTGAGAGGTGATTACTTAGTGGCATCTCCCTCCCCATCACTGCTGATACCACGGGCAAATATTGGCAGAAGCTTTCTCTCCATTTTCCCTTCAGTACTTACCTGCTGAAGGCCTCCATCTTCAAACCTCATCCTGTGCCCCATTGACACATCATGAGAACTCCCTCAGGGCTCTTACCTTACAATGCTTTGCAAGTGTTGAGATCAAAGAGGGAGACATAAATGCCATAATGATTGGAAGCAGGAAATTCATCCCCGAGTGCGAATCATCCAATAAATTTTTTTTAATGTATCGTTAACTTCTTGCCCTGGATATAATGATGATGGATGGAACTACTAATCATAGTTGGAAAACAATGCAAAATATGGATAGCAAGCATAGAGCAAGGTTACAGGACTGTTTCATGTGTTTTTCATGTGTAGCTTTCTCAACTGAATCAAGTCTCAATTTAAAGCCGAGCATAGAGGTCTAGGCTGACTTATCCCGTAGCACCAAAAGACTGATGCACTGGCAGAGATGCCATCTTTTGGACAAAACATTAAACTGCATTCCCATTAATTCTCAGAACAAGGACTACAGAACTAGGTTTACAAGGGGACCGATCCCTGATAATAATCATCCCTCTATTTACCTTCTAAAACAGATTGATTAATAGCAGCTTGCTATGTTCAGATTAGCTGCCATGTGTTCTACAACACTACACAAACTATTTTGTTAGCTGTATAAGCACTCTGGAGCATTCTGAAAAACAGGTGGAAACTGGCTTTTTAGCTTGCACCAGCACACCATTCTGGACTGTCGCATTTGTCTTCAGGTTCCCCAAAATACACCCTTTGCTCTAGTTTAGAATAGCTTTCATTTTCCCACCATAACTTCAGCTGTGCCTCTAGCAAGGCTACCATTTTAAAATGTTTCGTACAGAGATACCATGAGGCCTGCAAACTTTCAGGACAACAGGTAGTTACAACTGGACTGATCAAGAAAATTGTAGTTTCATTATTAATGTCCAGATCACCCTATTTTGATGTCCCAGTAAAACACTTATATTTAAACTACTGTTGAACCACCTCATCTGCAACGTCTCGGGGTTGAGGAGGATCCATCTTGTAATTTTTTTTTGACACAGATATCTGGGGAGTCAAATTCCTACAGCACAGACAGGTTGGAAGGCAGTAATAGCTGCTCTCAGAAGCCAGGGTTCGTCACAATTGCTATGAGTCCTTTCTGCTACTTATCTATAATCAGGACAAGACAATTTTCCTGAAAGGTTTTGGGCTACTGCATCAGTGAGGTGTTGATGCTGCGTGTCAATGTTTATCTTGAAGGTGTCACTTTTGACCTAAACGTTTCCTTTCTCCATTGGCAAGTTGAGCTCCACCTCAATTGACACAGGCACGTCAGGCCTCGACACAGAAGACTTTGGCCTCTGGGAGGGCATCGATGATGGTGCAACAATCCTAGTTTGAGGATCTTCCAAAGACTGTGCTGACATTCCAGTTTATTTATTTTTTTTACAAGCTTCCCCTTAATCACCAAGTCTCACACTGGATGAGGCAAGTTGAGATTACCATGGCTTTGTGAACTCTAGCCTGATACGTGTTCTCATGTTTGATTATCGAACTCCCAGCAAGAGAGTCTGCCGAAGGCTGCGTCAATATATTCACTGCAGAATCTTGACATCTCGATTTGCCCTCTGGGAATGATGGCTGCTGGGACAGGCAAAATGTTTCCAGGTTATCCTTGTTTAAGGAGCATTATATTAAATGAACCATGTAACTGTTATATTAAAAAACACAAATGTTACTTCCGATTCCCAAGCAAAACACTTGAAAACTGCTTTAATCGTTCTTTTACTTTGCCATTTTGTGTTATATTTCCTCACAACAGGAGTCAGCCACTCAACCCTTCAGGTCTCCAAGCGTTCCCCCATCTATCCCATTTATTTCCCAGTAACCTTCCTGCTACCAGCCCAACATTAAGGGGTCATTTGGAACAGCCAATTCACCTACCAAATGTGGGATGCGGGAGGAAACCGGAGCCCTGGGGAAAACTCGTGTAGTCACAGGGAGAATGTGCAAACTCAAGACAGTTCCCCAGGGTCAGAATTGAAGCTGAAACCGCAGCAGCAGCACTACCTGCTGCAACACTGGGTTGCCCGTTTCTAAAAAGTGGTGCATTTAGCCTTTTCTGATTCAGGGACATTTAAGATATAAAATTTTCATCTTTTACACGTAGCCTTTAAAGAAGATGCATAGACACTGAATATACTTTGTATTTCTTTACCAAAACACAATCAAAACAGGATTCACTGTTAAAGTTTGGTAAAATCTACTTGAATACACTTTGAAACAAGAGTACAACAAAATAGAATATACTTCAAATGTTGAAACTGTACAAACATCTTCAGTCAGAACACTGGTAATCTCCCTAATCAATCATTAAGGAGGGAGTTTCAATACCAGAATCCAGTTTTAAAAAGCAGGTGGTTATGAAGGGTTTAACATCATTTTGTTTTGGTCCATTTCTTTCAGGTTTTTGAATACATTTGAACAGTGAGCACTGGTGAAATCCAAAGGCAGTACCAGGGTAAAAGGGAGAGAGTCACCATGGATGAGCTGAATAGCAAGAGCTGAACATTAACTGCATATGGTACCTCAACTATCCTAACCGTTACAATTCTCCTCTCCCACAAACATCACAGTTCATCTTCACCGCGTAAATAAAAATTGATAAAATGGATGGACAAAAGGATGTTAATTATAATTTCATGTAACAGTTTTCTTTTTAAAATATTTGGGTCCTGATGGCGAGACTTCCTCTTTAATCGAAGTCAGCAGGTTTAGAACTACCTGAAAAGGAACAGCTCATTGCACAAAGCTAGACTGAACATGACCTTTAAGTGGCAGGAAAATAAAAGCAAAATGTTTATACATACACCAAGGCAAAGTGACACAGGCGTTATTTAAAAAAAAGGTTATAGCCAAAGGTCAGTCACTTAACTTGACCAGAATCTATGTGTCTGGCAGGTTCTAACTACCATAAAATAACATGTTACTCCATAACAATACTGTGCTTCGTGTAAGATTAAAAAGAGCTTTTAACAAAAAGCTAGTTCGTACATAGCTTATTTTCTTTTAAAAAATGGAAAAACTCAAATTGTCATTTAACATTGCTCACTAAATGTAATTATACAAATCCTGAAAATACACCAAACCTCCTCCAAATAAAAGCAGTAACTTCCATTTCAACTTAATCCTTCACATTCCATACGGTTTGTAGAGAATTCACTTAGCACCAGTAGAAGAAAAAGTACTGTGTGCACACAGTGTTATTTAAACAAATGTTGGTATTCCTTTGAAATGCAATAGGCAGCATTCAGTTTCAAAGAACCAGTGTTACCAGGAACTTGCTTGCAAGCATCCAACTCTGCAACAAGCTCTTGCATGCACAGAGTGATGGGGTGTGAGTCGTTACAGTATGATCTGGTTAAAGAACCATTGTGCTAATTAATTCCAGGGAAGACCAATGAGGCTATTTTCTTAAAGGTAACAGGATGTGGGACATGGTGGGAGGGATTTGTTAATGGAAATTTAGGGGACATTTTAGTCTGAGAAAATGGGAGGTCTTAAAACTGGACAGATTCATGTTAGTGAATGAGACACAGGACTACTGCTTTGCTATTTATTAAAACATAAACTGATGGGAGGATTGGAATGTTAGAAAAGGAGACAATAGTCCTCTGCTTAAAACATTTAAGCTACAGCTGGTGTGAACTGTGCCTTTGCCATGTTACTAATGACAAGTCACATTCCTGCTCAGCACCTTCACTGCAATGCCATGCACAGCCAGACCTTATGACGAAGATGACTGCCAGGAGTTGAAGTAAAATTCCTGATACCACTTGTGCTTTAAAATCTCTGCAGTCTTCAGAAAAACATTCCAAACCAATCACCAAAATATTAGTGTTTCAGAAGTTCTTAGTATAGACTTAAAATGTAGTGAAACACGTGGCCCCTTTTTTTGGATCAATATGCAATCAATTGCATTTTGAATTCATTGAAGTCTCATTTGTTCCTATATGAAAAGTTTCTTTGTCAGCATTTGATGATGTGGCTCAAATCCCACTGCAAAGCATGGGATGGAAAAAGTCTGCTACTTGCTGGAAACGTTCCTTTGAAAGTCCCACTGCAACCTCTCTTAACAGTTCCACTATTATTTTTCACCTGTCACCGTGGCTTCTGCCTCTGTTTTCATTGTCAAAGGAAGGGCAATTGCTGAGGGTGCACTGACAACCACCCAACGAGTCACTGTCTTGCTACCCTCCACTGAACGGTCTTCCTTAATCATGGGCATACTGTGGACATCGGCTCCCACCTTTGCAGCCAGGCCTTCCTGCTTGACGTCTGCTCCTTTGATAACCGCAGTAATAACTCGAGCAGGACTCTGGCCGGTAGATTGCTGGGCAGGCACTGCTAGTCTCATCACAGGTGTCCCTCCTGCTATGGGCATCGGAGAAAGAGCTCGAATGGCTGCCTGTGCTCCAACTATGTTAATGCTGCCAGTTGTAGCCAAGCCCGCCTTTGTCTGTAAGTGACACTGGGTTATCTGTGTTGCAGGGATGGTAATGATTTTTGTAGGCTGCATGGTGATCTTGTCTCCATTCTCTGCTGTAGAAGGAGGCACCATTGTTGGGATGGTTTGGATGAGAACCTTTGGAGTAGAGATGGTCGTGTTTGTGCTGGTTATTACTGTTGAAACAGGATTCATTGACTGAACAGCCACCGTTGAAATCTTCTGGCCCGAAGAGGTCATTACAACAGGCACCTGCATCGCCACACGGACGGTTCTGCTGTAGGCAAACAAGCACAAAGTATGAGGAACATAGAACTACTTTTAGGCTCCATTCTTACCATATGTTCTGCATCTGACAGCAATTGATTTCTTTTCAGAAAGCACTGGAGTCATACAGCACTGACAGGCCCTACGGCCCAACTGGTCCAGGCTGGCCAAGATTCCTATCTAAGCTAATCCTTTTTGCCTGTGTTTGGCCCATATCCTTCTAAACCTTTCTTATCCATGTACTTGTCCAAGTACTTTTTAAATGTTGTTAATGTACCTGCCTCAACCACTTCCTGTGGCAGCGCATTCCATATACTGACCACCCTCTGGGTAAAAAAGTTGCCCCTCAGGTTCCTATTAAATCTCTCCCCTCTCCCCTTGTAGTTCTTGATTCCCCAACCCTGGGAAAAAGACTGTGCACATTCACTCAATCCATGCCCCTCAATTTTATACACCTCCAAGATCACCCCCCCTTTCTCCTATGCTGTAAGTCCAAAACCTGCTCAAACTCTCACTGTAACTCAGTCCCTCAAGTCCTGGCAACATCCTCATAAATCTTCTCTGCACTTTTTCCAGCTTCATGGCATCTTTCCTGTAGCAGAGTGACCAAAACTAAACACACCAATGTCTTGTACAACAGCAACATAACATCCTAACTTCTATACTCAGTACCCTGACTGACCAAGGCCTGTGTGCCTTCTTCACCTCTCTGTCGACCTGTGATGCCATTTTAAGGGAACCATGTACCTGTACTCCTAGGTGCCTCTGTTCTACAACACTCCCCAGGGCCCTACCATTCACTGTGAAAGTCCTATCCTCATTTGTCTTCCCATTACTATACTACTTCCCCATCACTACTACATAAATTATATGTAATCATTAAAATATCTTTAACCATCATTGTCAACACTAAGAAGCAAACATTCTATCTTTTTCTGGACTACAAAATATATCAATTGTGTCTCTGACACCATCTTATACAATTTCGTTACAGCATCATAAAACACTTTTGTGACCAAAACTACAATACATTTAAATCCCTACTATCTTTAACACCATTTCAGAATGAGTAGGGATGGATGCAAAAACTAGGAGCAGAGCCCCAAATCCCTACACCAGATGTTTGTCTAGTTTTACCTTTTGGCATCTGCTTCTTTTCCAGCTTTTATTCACCATGATTTGTTAGAGGTATCTACAGGCATCCAAAAAATGCATCCAACAATGGGAGAATCTGGCAACCTCTCTGCATTCTCCTTATCACAGACACCCATTAAAAACACCTCCACCCTGGCATAAAACCCTTGTAAACCATGTGTTTGTCGACAGGTTCATGAATACAATCTTTTTATATTGATACTTCCCAAATAACAGACTGTGCCTCTCTCCCTTCACTCAAAACATGTACCACAAACAGCAAGCATCTACCACAAACACTGTGAAGCCATTACAGATCAGAAAGTGATTTTGAGATGTTAGTTAGATGGCTTGATATCACAAGTGCTTAAGAATGAAAGTGACATGATAGAATGCACTCTTTGCAGAAAGTGCCCAACCATTTTAAAGAATAAACATTCTCACATTCAATATATTGCTTTAAACTTTTTTTTTCATACTTTGATCCCCAAGATCTATACCACATATTACACAGGGATATTTAAAACCAAAATCTTGCTGTCTGTATCGTGTAGCCCATACACTGAACAAAATCAATGCAACAAACCCATGAAAATGACTCAAGATTTAAACAACCTACCATTTCCTGAATCCTGGCAGTTTAGAAACTTTGTATACAGATCATGCACTTAAGTGTGCCAAAATCAGATGCATTACAATTGTGCGTGCACTTACTTGTAACACTTCTTAAATATATTAAGACCTGTCAAATCATAACTTGCATCATTCCACTTTGTAACCCTGTGGCTTTGGCCCTTTGGTAGACCCATGTGTCTGGATCATTTTTCCTTCCCTCCATCTGAACAGCAGATGTGAACGTATGAGTTAAGAGCAGGTGTAGCTCATTCTGCCCCCTCAAGCCTCCTCCATCATCCGATTGTGATCTCAGCTCTGCAGTCCTGCCCACCCTTTCACTCCATTGCATAGCACAAGAGTACCAGCTGTACGTTAAAAAAATTCAAGCACACTCCAGTTACATCAGCAGGTCAACTATATTTCAAATCTTATTGAACTTTGTATGCTGTCTGTTTTTGGAGTAATTCTAATCTGTTTCTAGTCTGCAACTTCAACTCCCTTACTGACTTCTCCTTAGACCACACTTAAGAGTATTGTGTTCTGTTCTGGTCACCACATTACAGGAAGGATGTGGTATCAATAAAGAGTGCTGAAGAGATTCACCAGGAATGGACGGCTGTAATTATAAAGCGAGGTTGGAGAGACTTTATTGGGGAATATTCTGGAGTTATGAAATTATGGATAGCAGATATTAATTAAAATGAGAGCCAGTCTTCAGGAAATAAAACCTGTTCACAATTTAACTTCAACTGATACCTTGAAGTTATTGAAACAAATCATTGGGTGTGGGACATTCTAATTCTGTCCCACAGGTGAATGTTCATGTTAATTGGTGCTCATTGAAAACTTCAGGATGACATCAGGGAAGGCGTTAAGTGGCCGATCCTGTATTAACATATTGTTAAAGACATATCCCTGCCACTTAATGCACAGTTCAGGACAGGTCTGTTTTGTCACTTAATATTGTGACTAATTGTATATTCAGGAAAGGGTCTCTGCCGAAACGTTGACTGTTCATTTCCCTCCATGGATGCTGCCTGACCTGCTGAGTTCCTCCAGCATTTTTTGTTGTACTGCTCCAAATACATCCAGCATCTGCAGAATTTGTGTTTCAGTTTATTCAGGGAGCCATTCCTCAACACTGTAACAAATGGGGTATATTTTTCATGTCTGGAGTTTGTGCTCAGAGGCTTTCAGAACCAACACCAGTCTTGAATCTTCAAAGGGGTTCTGCTGGTCGGGATGTGCTCCCATTGTAAATATGTACTTCTGCAATGAAAAACGCTACGATGCTGGAACCACTCAGCAGGCCAGGCAGCACCCATGGAGAAAAGCAGGCGGTCAATGTTTCGGGTCAGGACCCTTCTTCAGCATTGAAGATAGGAAACGGGGAAGCCCAATATACAGTCCTTTCAGGTGAGGCAGAGATTTACCCTAATATCATTGACTGCATTCAGTGCTCCAAGTGTGGCCTCCTCTACACTGGTGAGACCACACGCAGACTAGGTGACCGTTTTGTAGAACACCTGCAATTCTGTCCATAACCGCGAGCTGCAGCTCCCTGCTGCCAGTCACTTTAACTCCCCCTCCCACTCCATCACTGATATGTCAGTCCTCAGCCTCCTCCACTGCCAGGAGCAGTCCAAACACAAACTGAAGGAACACCTCATATTCCAGAGAAAGAAAAGACTGAAAATGCTGAAATCTGGATGAAAAACACTATGATGCTGGAGAACCTTGCAGCCTAATAGCATGAACATTGAATTCTCCACTTTAAGTAATCCCCGTACCCCCTTCTCCACCACCACACCCCTCAACCATGCCTCTTCTTTTCTTCCCTTTCTT
>JARFYF010000052.1:118994221-119012911 GCA_030265395.1 Rhina ancylostomus | reverse complement strand
ATTTAAAAAGTTATTAATAGAAGTAACATCCAATAATCTGGAAAATCTGCTTGATTGGCATGACAAAAATATTGAGCATGTTAGCTTATTAGTTTTCCTGCATATGTAACCAGAGTTGGCAATTGTAGATTGAGCTGGCCTGTGGCAGATTCAATATTCCACTAATTATATTGTGAGCAATTATGAGGGGCATAGAGTGGACAGCCAGCAGCTTTTCCCCAGGGTGGCAATGGCCAATACCAAAGAGTATCAGTTTAAGGTCAGAGAAGGAAAATTTATGGGAGATGTCAGAGATAGGATTTTTACACAGAGAGCGGTGGGTGCCTGGAATGCACTGCCAGGGGTGGTAGTAGAGGCTGATACAATAGGGACATTTAAAATACTCTCAGGCACATAGATGTAAGAAAGCTGGAAGATTATGTGCTGTGTAGGAGAGAAGGGTTGGATTGATCATGGAGTAGATGTTTATATAGAGTGGGTGGCACGGTAGCGTAGCGGTTAGTGCAACGCTATTACAGCGCCAGTGATCGGGGTTCGATTCCCATCGTTGTCTGTAAGGAGTTTGTGTGTTCTCCCATGTCTGCATGGGTTTCCTCCGTGCTCCGGTTTCCTCCCACATTCTAAAGACGTATGGGTAGGTTAATTTGGGGTTTAAAATGGGCAGTGTAGACTCATTGGGCCGGAAGGGCCTGTTACCACGCAGTAAATAAAATTTTAAAAAATATAGGTTGGCACAACATCGTGGGCCAAAGGGCCCGTACTGTGCTGTACTGTTCCATGTTCTAAATATTTCACTCTTCCCTTAGGCATGGATAGGATAGATAGAGTATTTGCCCCAGTTTGGAAATGTCATATATGAGAGGGCATAGATTTAAGGTGAGGGGGGGGAGTGTAAAGGAGAGGGGTAAATTTTTTACACAGAGAGAAGTAGGTACCTGGAATGTGCCTCCAGGGGAAGTGGTGAAAGCAGACACGATAGTGGCATTTAAGAGGCATTTAGACACATGAACAGGCAGGAAATGGAGGGATGCAGACCATGTGCAGGCAGGTAGGATTAGTTAGATTGGCATGAAGGGCCTGTTCCTGTGCTGTACTGTTCTATGTTCACTAGCCGGGAAATGCAGGAATGGATAACAGAGCATTAATCAGCCAACTTGGTTTATCACAAGAGCTGGACTGGACGGTGGGATGTCTGACTAAGTTTACCTTACATAATGTACCTGTGTGGTTTTCCCAACAAAACTGAGCTACCTGAGTGCTTACTTCATTAATGCTTTTCTTACTGGTTTTTCTCCATTACTCCAATGGTCTTCTGCTTGACCTCCCATCTTCAGCTTCCATAAATTTCAACTCAATTGTCTGGATGTTTGACAAACATTTAAACCAGAAGGGAGTAGAAGGGAATAGAGAGAGAGTGGGAAAGTAATGAACGAGGCCAATCCGCTATGATCTTGTTGAATGGTGGCGCAGGCTCAAAGAGACAATTGGCCCACTTCCGCACTCATCATGTGATGAATCCTATCTCCTACCAAGCCATTCCTACCCTGTCATTTGTATTGACTCCCAGTCTCCTAACATATCCAAATTAAAATTATCACCATTGTGTTTGAACCCCAACATGACCTCACTTCTCCTTCACTGAAACTTCCTCCAGTGTTACAACCTCCTTTTTCCTTAACCCCTTCATTCATCTGATCTGTCCTTTTGTAGCTACCCCTCCTTTTGCCCTAATATTATCTGTTCCTTCACATCACCGGGCCACATGCTCTGAAATTTCTCCCTATAAAGCCATCTGGCTCTCTGCCTTGCCCCTTTGACCAAGCTTTTGGTCACTTCTCCTAATATGTCCATTACTTGAAAGCCAGCTTTTCTTGGCACTGCTGCAAAGCTGTTTGGATTGTTTATCTACATTCTGGATGCTATGTGCACATAAATTGTTGCTGTGTCTAATTCTGAGTTTGGTGGGGTCAGGATGTGGCTGTTACAAGTAATCAACAGTTTTGTCAGATGCCAGACAACGGTTAATAATTGCCGTAGAGGTCTCCCAGCAAATCATAATGGATCTTAGAAGATTTACACTGTGACTTGGAGAATGTAGGAATACGGATTTGTGACCAGTAAAGTTTAGCAAATGACTGCAACAGGTATAGTTGATTGTCTTGTTCATTTTTACGTCAGTAGAGCTTATACTTGGGGTTCTAACTATGTTATTACTACACCATATTATTACTATACTAAAGCCATTTTCCTACTGCCTGCCTAATTCCAGTTATTCTTCACCCATCATCAATGAGCAGTGGAAATCCTGAGACAGCCTTTCTAAAAACAATTTAAAGCAATTTCCAGTTGTTCATAAGAAAAACTGGAGAACCTTGGTAAATATTTTCTTTGAACGAGTGAGTGAGTTTACAAGCCTTAAAGAATTCAAAAATAATTGTAACCTAAAACATATCTTCTGATCTTCTGAGCACAACAGTTTTAACATGTATGCAGACAGTACTCAGCTCTTCATCGTAATCACATCTCTCAACTACTGCAGCACCTCTGCAAAATCTGATTACCTCTGATATCAAGTGAAGGAGAATAGTAATTGACCTCAAGAAGACATGGATAGGTAGCAAATGATTTTTAATCCAGAAAACTGTAAAATGATCTATTTTGGTTAAAAGAACGAGGGGAAGCATATGTAATGCAAAGGAAAAATTCTAATTAATTGGACTTGAACACAAAATTTAGATTCAAACAACAGTTCACTACTGAGAGAACAATATACTGACAGACATGCCATCTTTCTGCAGGTACTAAAATGAGGCCCCATCTACCGTCTCGGGTAAATGGAAAATGTCCCATAACTTTATTTGGAAGTAGAGACTGTGGTGGCAGATGCATACAAACAATAACTATTGGAAACAAATCTACACTTACCAAAAGTGTTCTGCCACTAACGCAGCCACCACAGATAATTTTTCCCATACTTCTTTCAATATGTAAACACTGGCACAATAGTGCAGCAAGTAGACCTCCTGCCTCACAGCTCCAGTGACTTGCGTTCAATCCTGACCTCAAACGCTGTCTGTGTGGAGTTTGCTCAATCTCTTTGTGACTGCACAGGTGTCTCCTGGATACTCCAGTTTTCTGCCACATCCCAAACATGTGCAATCCCTCGTGTGTAGATGAGGAGTAGAACCTGGAGCAATTGATGGGAATGCGGAGAGAGTAAAATGACATTAGTATTGGATATGTTTAAATGAATGGTGATTGGCGCAAACACTGTGGGCTGAAAGACCTTTTACCATGTTGTATGACTCTGTGATAAACTGACTAACATCAAGTCCAGTTCCACTAAATATCCAGGCTGGATTCCTGTTTCATGCATGCCTGCATGGTATAGCAAAGGGCTGAAATGAATATTGGTAAATCGGTTTATTATTGTTACATGTACTGAAGTACAGTGAAAAACTTTGTTTTGCTTGCCATCCATACAGGTCATTTCATCACAACAGTGCACTGAGGTAACAGAAACAAGGGAAAACAATACCAGAATGCAGAATAAACTGTTACAGTTAGAGAAAGTGCAGTACAAGCAGACAATAAGGTGCATGGTCCTAATATAGAGCCACCACTGACTTTTGCAGAGGAATTTTTCCTAATGTTAGCCATTTGAAATAAAAACAAAAATGCTATGAACATTCAGCAAGTCAGGCAGCATTTATGCAAAGTGAACCAGAATTAACATTTCAGGTTGATGACCTTGTATCAGAACCTTGGGCTAAATAGGTTATCTGGTCTTTATCACATTGCTGATTGCGAGGTGCTGTTATACACAAATCACGTGCTTCCTTTTTTGTTACATTCCAACAAGATTGCCTTGGAACAGGTCCTACGGTGTACCTCCCATGTGGCTCCACAAGAAGAAATACAACTCAATGTCAAGTTTTAGTCCTGGTTGAGCAATAGCCTGAGCTACAATAACTGCACTTCACAAGTACTTAATTGTCCATAAGGTGCTTTGGGACGTCCCGAGGTCAAGAAAGGCACTATAGAAATGCAAATGTTTCTTTTCTTTCAATGGTTATCCCTGGTGCTGTGGGATCTAAGTATATTCAGATATGGAGAGTCATGTGCTTTCAGGATCAAGAGTTGAGATTCGGAAAATAGGGAGGGGAAGCCAGTGGTAACCTTGAATAACATCAGCCAAGACTGATACTACTGCAAAAGGAGAGGTGAAAAGAAAGAAAATTAAAAATGGACTTTTATAATTGTTTGAGGAAACATGAGTGAGTGTAACTAGTATTTTTAAATAAATTATTGATGTGGTGTTTAGACATAAATGCCAGAACTCTTTACAGTTTGTGAATTCTCAGCAGAAAATGTGAAGAATGAACAATCACAAGTTTACTGAACCAGTGCTTTTTTGTTTCATGAGGTTAGAAATCACAAGGTTAATCTGACCTCTGGATGTAAAATTCATTTTGAATCAAAATTGTAACTAAGTATGTGTCTGTGACACTCTGGTGTTAATCAATAATAATGCACCCCCGCAGTGGCAGAGTTAACACTGCCATCTTCAAAGTGACATTTTATCAATATCACTAATTCAGATTCGATCAGAGACATCTGTCTACAAACTGACCAGTTTCAATGCATTCATTCAAAATAGCTCCATTAGCAAATGATTGGCTAAGTAGGCCTTACTTTCAATGAATATTTTCGGAGTGAGAATGTGGACCAAGTGTTTGAAAGAAACGAAATCAGCAAAATTATGCTGGTGTTTTGAAACAAAAACTAGGCCAATGGTTTCATGGTTAGTCAATTCAAACTGTAAGAGGGAGGAACAGGGGCAATCAATAAATCGCAATAAAACAAACGTTAACTGCAGGAGAGGGTGAGAGTAGAGGGGAAATTTTCAGGCAAGCTTATTTCAAAGAAGAGCTGCATTTTGTGCTGCAGGAACCCTGCCCAGAGCTGCACTTTAACTGCCCTGGAAAGCTCAACATGGACCAGTAATAGTCACGGGAAGGTCAGTCGTGGGGGGTTCATGACCTCAATGACTTGAGGTCAGCCAGTTGTGGCTAAAACTGATTGCATTCCTCACTTTAGAAATCACAATTGCAATGAAGTTGTCTTTTTAAAATGTGCTATGAACAGCAAGGATGTGTTTGGAGGATGTTGCAATATGCAAAGTTGTCCAAGTGTCTACTTAAAGTCACTCCACCCTTTCACTTAAGGGAGAGGTTTATTATGAAATTGTTTTTTGCTGGGGAGAGAAGATACCAGTTTTCCACCCTTTTCCTCCTGCAGGCATTGAGATAATTGTTGTCTTCATTTCCCAGCTGGCAATCTGGTGATGCAGCTTGTTGTCATTTAGTAGGGCCCACCCAATAATCATTTTATAGATTTCAAGGGTAGAAATGGCAGGATGATGACACGAGACTGCAGATACTGGAATCTGGAGCAAAACACTGGAGGAACTCAGCAGGTCAGGCAGCATCTGTGGAGAGAAATGGACAGTTAAAGTTTCGGGTGAAGGCCCTTCATCTGGACTGAAAGATAGAGGGGAGGTAGCCAGTATAAAAAGTGGAGGGAACTGGTGGAACAAGAACTGGCAGGTGATATGTACAAGAGACTGTACATGCTGGAATGTGGAAATGGCAGGAGATGGGTTGCAGGTGAAGTTAGTCAGAAAAGTCTATTTTCACCTCACCATTCTGAACTGAATGTACTTCCTATTGTCCTTACCTAGTTTGTTATTAGTCATTCTACACAATACCCACTGCATTAAAATCCAGCATTTGGTGTTCAGCAGCCTTCTTCAATGTGGAGAACATCACCATAGTGAATTCCTGCCTTTATGAACAGTCCACACACAATTTTCAGCACAACTAGAGAGCAGGAATCCTGAGCAATTGGTTCGTCCCCGGATTCAGGCAAATGCTACCCAAAATGCTATCCATTAGGGTGGCGCAGCTGGGAGAGCTGCTGGTGCACAGTCCAATGATCTGGGTTGAATCCTGATCTCCGATGCTGTCTGTGTGGAGTTTGCAAGATCTCCCTGTGACCACGTGGGTTTCCTCTGAGTGCTCTGGCTTCCTCCCACATCCTGAAAATGTGTGGGTTGGTAGGTTAATTAGCCACTCTAAGTGTATAGGTGACCGCTAGAAGCCGGGAGAAGTTGATAGGAATGTAGGGAGACTAAAATGGATTAGTGTAGTATTAATGTAGAAATAGGAGGTCGATGATCAGTGCAAGCCCAGTGGACCAAAGGCCTTATTTCCATGCTGTACCTCTCCATGACAAAAATATGGCTTACTTCTTCTTCTCCTGCTCCTATTTTCTTATGTTCATTTTGAGTAATGAAAAAAACATTGGTGGCAATTTTGACTTTATTTGAATGCTTCTCTATTGACACACCCATTAAAGCAATGTTTACTTTAGTAAACTGATATTGCCCTTCTTAGCCTGCATCATAGCATTTTCCATCAAAACATACTTCTAATTCAAATAAGGTTTATTTAACAATTTATTTATTTAGATATAACAAATGGATTTAGCATTTTTTATATTCAATAATGTTCGCAATGATGTTCTAAATTTTGCCATATGTTTCTCCTCATGTTCCTCATCTGGCCTTCAATTTTCCTCCTTTAGACCCTGATCTCAACCTTCATGTTGGGCCATTTAGGGAATCATGGGTACAATTAGAGAGCTCTGTTCCTCTGGTTTATGAAGTCATCAAACTCTACAGTTAAATCACCTCTTTATGCTCAGCACAAGGCAGCTATTATCGTATAAGTACTTATAGACCATGTGACTCTGCAAGCCTTAGATTCCAAGCAGCTTTTAATGATCAGAGAAAGGAAGAAGGTGTGAATAACAAGCTTAAACATGGCTGCATAATTAGTAACATGGAATCATTTCAGTAAAATTCCAGTGGTGACAAAACACCCACATCATTTTCAAGTGAAAACTTCAACCACAGTCCCACAGATTATAAAATATGAAATCAAATTTTTAATTACTTTGTCATATTTTGTCTTAGTGCATTGCATCATTACAGATGTAAATTGCAAAGTTAAAATTATCTGCTATTATTGATTGAAGAAAAAACTGCAGATGATGAAATCTGTTATTGTTTGAAGGCTATCATTTGTTTGTCTTGCATCAACCTAGCCAAAGTCAAAGTTTCCACAGATGCCTCATATTTTATGTATTTAAATATGCTTTTTATATTCCCAATCCTGAAGAAGGATCTCAACCCGAAACATCAACTGTCTATTTCCCTCCATAGATGCTGCCTGACCCATTGAGTTCCTCCAGCATTTTGTGTGTTGTTCCAGATTTCCAGCATCTGCAGTCTCTCTTGTGTCTTCATCATGCTTTTATGTTTAAAATGTGTTTTGATGAATATAGTTCTGTTTCTTTTCTGAGTCATTGTTGATTGAAGATGGAGGACAGGCGGAGATACTCAAGATTATTGCTGTTTATGAAGTGTAGTAGGTTTTTTCTCCATTGATTGGCTAAACAATAAGGAGCAAAACTGTACCCCAAAGCTATTACCAATAGTAAGAGTGAAATAATGACATAATACTTGGAGTATAATTTAGATCTAAAAGATTTTCACTTTGTAGATAACTTTAAATGAAGTTGTGCTTCTGGAAGGAAATTGGCACTTTTTCATCCTGTCACAATAACAGAAGCCCCAGCTCTTTGGCTGCACATGAGATGTTGCTCAACAAAGTAGAGCATAGGTAGATTCCATTCTGGATCTAGTGAAGGGTTCATCATTTACAATTGCAAAGAGAATTGATTCAAGAAGGAATGATCATCTCTTGGAGGCTGTTCCAAATCTGAAGACTCCACCTTTCAGAGTAGCTGGACCCTCTGTTTTCCAATAGACCAGAGCAATTAGGCAAGTTGGATCTAAAATTACATCAAAATGATTGATAAGAGGAAGAAGGTGATGGTCAAGGGTTACTTTTGAGATTGGAGCCTGTGACCAATGGTGTACTGCAGGGATTGCTGCTGGGATCCTTTGTTTATTATTGCATTAACAGTCCGGATGTGAATGTAGGATTAATGATTAAAGTCTGCAGATGAATGAAAAATGATGGTGGTATTGAGAGTGAGGAGGGGAGTGTTCAGCTATAGAATGATATTGATGATTTGCCAAAATGGACAGATCAATGGCAGATGGAATTTAATCCTGGAAAATTGTGAGGTGATGAATTTTGGGAGGACTAATAAGTTTGGGACATATTCAATGAGTAGTGGGACCCTAGGAAGTATAGAGGAACAGAAGGACCTTGGTGTACATGTCCAAAGATCCTTGTAGGCAGTAGATAAGGTGGTTAAGCAGACAAGAAACTTGCCTTCATTAGCTGGGGCATAGAATACAAGAACAGGAAGGCTATGGTACACCAATATAAATCATTAGGTAGGACATAGCTGAATTAATGTATGTAATTCCAATCGCCATACTATATAAGGACATGATGGCACTGGAGAGGGTGTAGAGGAGATTCACTAGGATTTTGCCTGGGATGGCGCATTTCTGCATCTGAATAGGCTGTGATTGTTCTCCTTGGAGCAGAGAAGGTTTACTTTAGGATATTCAGAATTATGAAGAGCTGATATAATGAGAAACTTTTCCCCTTAGCACAGGTTTAAGGTCAGAAGTAGGGGATTTGCCTAAGGGGGTAGTAAAGGCAGGCCTCAGCATTTACAAATTAAGATGAACAGTAGAAATGCCAAGGCAAAGAAGGCTGCAGGATGAATGCTAGAAAGTTGGGATGTATAGATAAGTACCTGATGGCTGACATGGGTGTAGTGGGCCGAAAGGCCTGTTTCCATGTCATATGATTCTGTTGCTACTTGAAAATAGTCTGTTGGGCAGCACTGGAAAAATATCAACAGTTCCTTCACAAAATCACTAGAAAATCAGAACATCAATTTCTCATCTCTCTCAGGTCAAAATCCCTATCGTTGAAGCCCTAGTTTCACAGTCAGCTATGTTGGGCAAGCCACATCATTTGCATGGCTGATGCTAGACTCCCAAAGCAAACATTTTATTCTGACATCAGAGAGTACTGGGTGTTCAGAAGAAAAGAGTCAAGGATGCCTCCTTGAAGAAATGCAACATCCCCACTGACCCCTGGGAATCTCTGGCCCAAGACCTCTCAAAGTGGAGAAGGAACATTTGGGGTGGTATTGAGAACCTTGAGGCCATGCATTGGAAGCACACAGAGACCCTTCATCCATAGTGGAACGAGCAAACATGTCACAAACTACCCCACCACCTGCGGAAAAGTCTGCGGCTCCCACAATGGCCTCATTTGCCACTTCAGAACTCAAAAAAAAGTGGAAGCAAGTCATCCTTATCAGTCTAAGTAGGCGAGTGCAGTGTTATTTTTAAGTTTTTTCCCTTCATTTATAGATTGAGTTGCCCTTTAATTAATGTCTGTAATAATTTGTTATATTAAATTGTAAATTTAGTAATAAATATAAATACATCCAGGTAATTTTATCATCTTTCAAGTTATAGTACAATGCACATACTGGATTGGTGTGTATACCAGAAGTCACTGCAGGATATTTAACTGACTAAAGAGTGTTGTAAAAAGGACTGTGAAGCAATGGTAAGAATGGCTTTGATGATAGAAAAATCGTGTTTAAAAACTGTACACTAATGGAAGTTATATTTATTAAAAATTGCATATTTTGTCCACAATTTGACAATACAGATATCCAATATTTGATAGTCTTAAGTGCTCATGCCAACTAAATGCATGACATTTAACAAATCAAAGAGCATTGCATGGTGTGTGTTCCAAGACTATTCTTTACATCACCTTCTTTCAAAGATGAGGGACTCATCTTTTTCTTCCCCTTTATCAATTTGGGATATTTTATATTTTCAAAGAAGTTTAGTATTAGTTGTTACTTCTGTAAATCCAAAAGAAAAAATGGTTAACTATCCATTTTGGAAATTGACACTGGTTCACGGGTTAATGAGGAGAAATTGATGTGACTGGTGTTGTGTAAAAATCATTCATTGGCTGCACTACTGCAGTTATGAACTCAGGGAAGACAGCTGGTCAAGGAAGTGGACATGTGAAACATGGTGTGCTTCTGTTACCTGTTGTCAGTGAGGTGTTAGTGAATGGAGGCAGGAATTGGGAAGGGGATGAATTAGTGCTGCCTGGTGTTGGCAGATCGTAGTCTGCTGGTGCTCAGGCAAGAAACCACAGGATGTGAATTCATTTGCTACCATGGCAGCCTTTACATCCAAGGGCCACTGTCCAGTGCCCTGTTTGTAAATTTAGAGGCCCTCTGACCACAAAGCTCTACAAGGCTTCTGTCTCCTGCACTGCCTTTTATGACTGAAAATGCATGAAATACATTCCTAATAATCAACATCCTGCTTCAGAGGGGTAAGTACAAGACCTCATTGCAGCCAGGCACATACACATGTTAGATTATGTCATTGTCCAAACAAGAGACTGCAAGGAATTCAGCAATACTCTTGTCTTGACAGATGATTACTGTTGGACTGAACACCACCTGAACTACTGTTATTTCCATCAACCTGGCCTCTAAATAAAACAGGCAATAAAAACATTATGCAAGAAAGCCAATGTTGAAGGTGTCAAAAAAACTGCAAAGAAAGCTCTTCTCAAACAGTGTCTCACAGACAGCTGTGATCCTCAACCAATAGGAGCTGCACAATGTTCACAGTTTTAGCACTTGATCAGCACTTGAAACCTTTGGGTTTTTTTTATTTATACAAGATTAATTTGGTTATGAGAATGCAGGCTAAATTTTCAATATTTGCAGCTAATAACTGAGGAGGATGTTATAGTCTGCAAAAAGATATGATAGGTTGGCAAAATGGGAAGTTAAGTGACAGGATGATATCTCATACAGTGAGGTGTGAAGTGATAGCTTGTGGCAAGAGGAACAGTCAGATAATGGAGAGAAAATGGCACATTCCAAAGGTTGTGCAAGAACAGGTATCTGGATGTACATGTGCAGAAATCTTTCAAAGTTATTAGAACAGAATTAAAATATATAGGATCCTGGTCTTCAGAAATAGAGGCATTAAGTACAATAGCAGGAAGCAATGTTTTATAAACATAACCTAAGACCAGAAGGGAGTATGTGTCCATTTCTAGTCACCACACATTAGGAAGGAAGCAAAGGTCTTAGAAAGAATGTAGAGAAGATTAGCCAGAGAAGTTTCAAGGATGGGGGAACTTCACAACAAGGTTAGACTGGTAAAGCTGAGATTGTTCTCCTTGGAGCAGAGAAGATTGAGGGGGAATCTGATAAAAGTGTACAAGATCCTAATACTTTTATTTTAGGCAGTTTTCTTAAATGTTTGTGACTGTCTTTGTCACATTAAGCTATTGTATTAAGAACAACGAACAAGATGCTGAAGGAACTCAGTGGTTCAGGCAGCATCTATGGAGGGAAATGGAGTCTTGACATTTCAGTCCGGATGAAGGGTCTCAACCCAAAACGTCAATTGTCCATTTTCCTTCATAGATGCTGCCTGACTCACTGAGTTCTTACAGCATCTTGTGTTGAAAATCTCATTCTGAAGACCAAATGCATATTCACTGCACCGTTAATCTAAGTGCAGTTCCTTTCCAGCACACAGTATTTTACAACTTATTTTTAGTAGAAATCATCTCCCCATTTCTACTACATTGGCTAGTAAATAAAATAATTAGCCTTTAAAATGAACTTACTGTGGTTGTTATTTTTCTAACTGGTTTGAATAGGTGCATTTGAAACAATGAGGATGTCCCATTAATGCATATCCCACATTTTAACCTACTGAACAACAGAACTAAGACCATGCCTGCATCTTGAAACAGCCAAACAGCTTTCTTTTTGAGTGTAGGTCAGTGTACTTACAACTGATTGAAACCGTTCATCAACATTGCAAGTGCAACAACTTGCAGGGTGAGCTTCCCAGTAGTGTTGCAAATAACAATATGATGTAGCTGTGCATAACTCACTGGTACTGCTCACCATTTAGCACTCTGACTCTACCCTCACATCAGGTATTGCAAGGATAGGAACACTTAGGAGAAAAAGACCTTTGATTTGATTTGTATGGCTAAAGAACACCATATACAAAGCAAAATGGGGAAATTTAGGATCCTGTCCAACTATCATGAGGGAAATTTTCACCAGATTATTTTTGTGTTTACACACTATTCTTGTCAAAAAGATTTGCCTAGACAGAGGAGATAAATTAGATAAGTGGTAAAACTGTGATATTGGATAAGCTGACCTTGGAAGGACTGCCATCTAATGTTGGTTAAGGGTACTCACTTTCTCCTGATTCATTCTCTCTCACAAGAGACTAGCAGGCAATGTGAGGATTGCAGGTTGCTTCAGTTTGCCAAATTCCACTGACCCTATGCACATATCAATTCCATCCTATATTGAAACCAAAAATATTTCCACTCCCTCAATGTCCACTGGATGTACAGCCATGGACAGCAAATCAATCTAGGTCAATGCCCAGTTTCCTGGTGACATTCACAATGCTGTAATTCTGCTGCATTCTGCTGTGCCAACTGCATTTGATCCATCTTGGCAATCCAAAGGTTGGTGACTGGCCAGCAGGAGCAATCTGCCAAATAAAATGGCTGATGAATCAAGCCTGCAACCCAATTGCAACAGGCTTACAACAAAAAGCCTGCTGCCTCATAGTATGTGATAAGCAAATCACTGGTATGTTGAGGGAATGCTTCCATTTCCTGGACTGCTCTGGAGGAACACAGAAGCACAGGGCAGAGCACGTGTGAAAAATGGCAGTGCTCTGCTTTACACTGCGCAATGTTATCGTGAGGGCTTAGATTTTGTCACCAGCCAGATAACCAACAGCCATGGAGCAGAAAAGGATAGAAATGGAGGAAGTGGAGCTGGGGGGGTGGGGGGGGGAGAAGAACCAACCCAAATACCTGTTCAATCAGGCTGCTTAGTGATGAGCACATTTGTGAGATTCCAATAACCAAGGCCTTGATTTCCCTTCCTCAACTGTCCCATTCTGTCACTGACAATAATAGCATCCAATGGACTGCAACACAAAAAAAGCTGCCACAAAATAAACATTACAAACCAAATGACATCATGCCCTATTTCACAGAAGGTCCATGAATCACCTCTGCACATTCCCCATTGCCAACCAATGTCTTTATGTGCACAAGTACCATCGTGCAGTGCCACTCCACCAGTGCGCACCAACATGGTTGGCTGAGGCTGTTAACTTTCACAAGGGCAGATTCAAGGTGGCTTGGGACAACAAGCATGAGTGGCTCTGAGCCTACTGCAGATTGAACCACTTCAGCAAAGGCAACAGCAATCCAAGCTTTCTGGCTCTCAAACAACAATGTGGGCACTGCCAGAGTGAGAGAGATGGGAGAACAAATGCTGTCTTGCAGTGAGAATTTGGCAGGTTTGTGCCCCACACAGCAACAGCCACTCCCCCAGGGAGGTGTCTCAGCAAAGCTCATTATCTGTTAGGGAACAGATACTTGGGCTGTCAGTGCCTTTATGCACTGTGATAATGGCAGCAAACTGAGTTTGCAACATCAACTTCCAATGCAGAACTCATCTTTTGGCTGCTGCTCATGAAATATGGAGGTATCACAGAATAGTTATACCAGACAAGGAAGCAATTCAGTCCATTGAGGCCATACTATCTGTCATTAAAAGCAATCCAGATAGTCTCACACCCCTGCCTTCTCTTCATTGCTCTGCAAATTCTTTCCTTTCAGATATTTATTCAGTTTCCTTTTGAAGACTACAGCTGAATCTGCCTCTCCTCCAATTTCCAGTTGTGTATTCTAAATCCAAATTACTCACTGCATAGAACATTTTTTCTTATGTTGTTTTTGGTTTTTACTACCTAACTTCTCATTGTTCCTGACCCCTCTGTCAATGGGAACGGTTTCTTTCCATCTACTAGAACTCTCATGATTTTAAATACCTTCATTAGATCTCCTCCACCATTTCTCTTCCAAGGTCAACAATGCCAGCTTCTTCAATCTGTCAACATAACTGATGATCCTCATCCCTGGAATCATTTTAGTAAATCTCTTCTGAACACAAGAATGGAAGAAAGTCAGAAAGGCTAGGCCACCAGACCCCTCAAGTCTGCCCCACTATACAATATGATCATGGCTGATCAATGCTGGCCTCAACTCCTCTTCCGTACCAGTTCCCCATAACCCCCAATTCCTCGATTGTTCAAAAATTTATATATGTCCACCTTAAGTATATCCAATGATCTGCATTCATTACCCTCAGGGGCAGAGAATCCCAAAGATTCACTAACCTCTGAGAAAAGAAATACGTCAGTTTTAAATGACTGGCCCCTTATTGTGCAGCTATGCCCCCTTGTTCACAACTCTCCTACTAGTAGAAATATCTCAATGGCTACTCTGTCAAGCCCTTTTAGGATCTTATATGTTTGAATAAGGTCACCCCACATTTCTTCTAAACTCGAAGGATTATGAACCCAAACTGTCCAGCTTCTATTGATAAAACAACCTTCTCATCCCAGGAATTAGCCTGGTGAATCTTCAAAGGACTGCCTCCAATTTTCCTATATCAATTTTTTGGGCAAGGGGACAAAAACTGTGTAGAGTATTCCAGGTGTAGCCTCACCAACACTGCACAACTGTAATAAAACCTCCTATTCTTAAATACCAACCACTTGGCAATAAATGCCAACATGCCATTTGCCTCATACCCTGCAAATGACCACATTAAACTCCAATTTCCAGGTTTTTGCCCAATCATACAATCTATCTATATCCCATTGCAGAATCACAAGGTCTTCATCACAACATGCCCTTCCACCTACGTTCATATCATCAGCAGAGTTGGAAACCTTACAGTTAATTCCCTCCTCAAGATCATTAATGTAAATACTAAACAATTGAGGGCCATGAATCAATCCCTAGGGTACTACACTGGTTACATCCCTCAAGCCTGAACAGGACCCATTTATTTCAACTGTCTGCTTTATATGCGAGTGCCACTTTCCAATCCATGCAAACACACTTCCTCCAATACCTTGGGCTCTTATACCAGCCTCTGATGTGGCAGCTTGTCAAGTGCTTTTTGGAAATCTAAATACACTACATCTATAGGTTCCCCTCTATCCACTCTCCCTACTCAAAGAATTTGAGTAGATTTGTCGAATATGATTTACCTTTCGTAAAACTATGTTGACTATGTTTGAGTAAATTCAGCTTTCCTAAATGATTAGGAAATTTTCTCCCTTTTTATGAGTTTTCTTTGTCTTTCGCTGCTGGATCATAAAATCTTCCCAGTCCTCTGGTCTGTCACCAGCTCTTCCCATTTTATATGCCCTACTTTTCAATTTAACATTATCTTTGATCTCCTTAGTTTACCATAACCCCTGGGGATTGTGCCTCTTTATCATAGAACACCTCTTCTAATTGGGATAAGCTCTTGCTGAGGGGTATGGACTGGATCTTTGAATATTCACCTACTGACCTGACTCCTAGCTTATTTTCCCAGTCCCCCTTAAACATCTCCATCTTCAAAACATTATAAGTGACATATTTAAGTTGAGTACAGTGGTTATGGTCCTCTGATGTTCACCCTCAAACTTCATCTGGAATTCTATCATATTGTGGTCACTACCTCCTAGGGGATCTTTAACCACGAGATCTCTTATTAATTCTTACATTATTCATGACCAAATCCAAGTTAACTTGTTCGAGTTCTTTAACAAAGTGTTCTCAGAAGTAATCCCTGATGAACTCCACATATTCTTTTATAATACCCTTGCCAGATTGGTTCATCCAATCAATATGTAGATTACCATCTCTCATGGCAACTGCTGTTTACTTCAAACATGCCCTTGATATTTCCCCATTTATAATGCGCCCTATCAAGAGGGCACATTTTGGAAGCTATAGACCATTCCCACCCAAGTCTTCTTTCCCCTGCTATTCATGATTTGAACCCAAACCAATTCTGTATTGCTATCCACTGTCTCTATCACAACTCAACATCACTGAAACCTTCCTTGATCAACAACACTACCCCATCTCTTTTCCTCCTTGGCCTGTTTTGGAAAATAGTGCAACTGGAACATTGAGCACCCAGTCCTGGTCACCCTGCATCCATGTCTCCATATTCTATTAGATCATATTCATGTTGTTTTCTGTGCTGTCAACCCACCTGTCTTCATACAAATGCTACATATATTCAAATAAAGACCATTACGCTTTAATTTTATACAGTTTTTACTAACTCTGGATCTGCTCTGTGCTACATCCTTTTGTTTACATTTTCTGTCCCACTTTGCTTGCCAATCTCCCCCTCACTATGCCATATCACCACTCTCCCATTTCCACCTGATGCACTAAACATCCCTACTTGGAGCCATCCTGCCTCCTACTCTGCACTCCCTCCAAAACTTCACTTGACTGAACATTTGGCAGAAGTGTTTTCCTTCACAAAGAAGGATCGTGGCTCTTCAAAATCCTCCTGATCTTCAATACGCCACAAGTAGAAGCCTCATCTCAAGTGAATAAAGGGCCGAGTCAACCCCAAAACCCTTAACTGGTGCATGATGTCAGTTGGTGCTGAGTGTCTAATAAGATCATCGCCCACTGACTAACAGTACACACTGCAAAGGGGTCCACACATCCTGTTTTTAAATGAGAGAGATTGGGTGGTGTTGATGTTCAAAGAGACTTGGGTGTCCTTGTACACAAGTCACTGAAAACTAACATGAAACTCCAGCAAGCATTTAGGAAGGCAAGAGTAAAGGTGTATTATTCTAATTAGGTGGTGGTGCAGTGGTTAAGTTACCAGACTACTGGTCTAGAGACCCAGACCGACAATGCAAAGACCCGAGTTAAAATCCCACCACAGCAACTGTAGGGGAAGAAAATGTCAACTAGTCTGAGTAATGTTGTGTCTCTAATGCTGTGCCTGTGATGTTGCTGCAAATAAGTTTTTCATTCACCTATGCATATGACAATAAACTCAACTTTGACCTTGACCAAGGACACTACCAGATGGCTGTAAAAACCCATCTGGTTCACGTACGCCCTTCAGGGGAGGAAGTCTGTTATCCTTGCCCAGTTAGGCCCACATGCCCTTTGTGGCTGATTCTAAAATGCCTTCGGAACTGGTCCAGCAAGCCACTCAGTTGTACCAGTGCTGCTACTTCTAAATAGAGAAGGAACAAAACTGGACTGACCACCTAACATTGACAAAGGACCCAGTTAACATCACAAAGTCCTCCTCACCAATGTCTGGGAATTGATGTCTAAACTGGGAGGGCTGTCCCGTAGACAATTCAAGCAGCAGCCTGACATAGCCATACTCACAGAATCATATCTGACAGACAACATGCCAGACTACTCAACCACAATCTTGTTCTACCAGCAGGACAGGCCTACCAGAGGTGGTGCCACAGTGATGTGGATGCAGCCCTTGGAATCCTTACCCTCAACTCCAGGCCCCATGAAGCCTCATCACATCTGTCCAAATATGGGCAAGATGGTCTCCTTCTGATTATCACCTACCATCTTCCTTCAGCTGAGGAATCAATGCTCCTCTATGTTGAGCAACACTTGGAGGAGACATTGAAATTTAAAAGGAACCAAAACATATGGATGGTGGACTTCATTGTTCTTCACTAGAAGTGACTTGGTAATACATTGCAGACTGAACTGATCAAGTCCTCAATGACAATGCTGCCAGAGTAACATTTGCTGAAAGTAACAAGTAAACTAACATGAGGGAGAAACCTACCTGACCTCGTTCTCACCATGTATCTTCCCATGATAGAAGTGACCACTGCTCAGCCCTTCGAGAGAGCCCTTTATTCACACCGAGCCTACCCTCCACTGTGTTCTGTGGCATTATAGATATGCAGAATGAATCATCACAAAACAAACCTGGCAGCTCAGAATTGGACATCCATGAAGTATTATGGACCATCAGCAGCAGAAATGTCACTACTGCAATCAGTAGCCTCATGGCTTGGAATATCCCACAGTCTACCTTTACTACTAAGGGTGGTGACCAAATCTGGTTCAATGAGGAATATAAAGAGCATGCCAGGAGTAGGACTAGGCATACCTAAAAATGATGTAGTGCCAGTAGAGTGAAGCTGTAATAAAATAATACTTACATGCTAAATAAAAAAGACAGTACAATAGAGAGAGCAAAGCACCATGCAATAAGCACTAATTAACTGATTAACTAAGCACTAATCATTGTACAATAAGATGAACTCTTGACCTCACAATCTACTTTGTCATGGCCTTGCACCTTGTCCGTCTGCACTCTCTGTAACTGACACTATTTTCTGCATTCTGTTATTACTTTCCCCATGTGCTATCTTGACATAGCAATGTAATAATCTGTATGGATGGCATGCAAAAAAGCTTTTCACTGTACCTTGGTACATGTGACAATAATAAACCCATTTACCAGCAGTCTCAAAGCCAATGGATCAGATCAAAACTCCGCAGTCCTACCACATCTCATGCTGGACAATTATACAGCTAATGGGAGGAGAAGGCTCAAGAACATCCCCATGTCACAATGTTGATCAAGAGCAAACTCAGAGAACCCAAATGCAGCACACCGATACAAGACTGGAGTCAGGATACT
>JARFYF010000052.1:118903249-118914207 GCA_030265395.1 Rhina ancylostomus | reverse complement strand
TTCTTCCAACTTAGTGCACTACATTCAGTGCTGATGGTCTATTCTCCTCTAAATTGGAGAAACCAAACACAGATTGGATGACCAGTTTGCAGAACACCTTTGTTCTGTCCACAAGGGTTCTCCTGAGTCCCTATTTGCCATTTACTTTAATTATCTATTCCACTTCCACTCTTACCTTTCACCTCTGACCTGCTGCACTGTTCCAGTAAAGCCCATATAAGTTCAAGAAACAGCATCCTATTTTCCTTGCAGGTATTTTGCAGTCTGTGGGACGTAATATTGAACTTAAAATTTCAAATCATCAGCTTTCCTGGCCAGTTCCAATGTAAGGTCATCCTCATCTAATGTCAACTCAGTTTTATTCCCCCAAAGAAACAACCTGACCTGCTGAGTATTTCCAGCATTCTCTTTTATTTCATATTTCCAATGAATGCTCTGTTCTGTATCTCACCATTCTAGCACTGTCATTTTGTTTGTCTTCTCTTTTAAATCCACACTCATCTCCTTTTATTTACACCATCTCCAGAAACATCAGCCCTGATCTCAAGCCTCACCACCTCCTCTGAGACATCACCAACAGTATTTGTGGATTCCCTTGATCTTCTCCTTATCACAGATATTCCCTTTGCTCTTCCCATCCGTACCCCTTCTCTGCAATGTAAAACATGATTTTCTTCTCACTCTACAAGATCTGATGAAAGGCTATCGCCCTGAAATGTTAATACTATTTCTCTGTACATATGCTGCCTTATCTGCTGACTATTTCCAGCATTTTTGTTTTTGTATCAACACCAATATGGTGTATTCATTTTAAGATTATCCTGTGTGCATTCATTTCAGAGAATAAAATTATTTCAAAATGAATGCACACAGAATCAGTATCTTTCTGTAGCCAGAGTAAATAAATCCTCTGCATACCAGAACACACCTTGGTATGGATATAATGAGGTTCATGCAACTACCAGAGTTATAACTGAAGAGGTAAATTGATAAATTGGTTTATTATTGTCAGTTGTACCAAGGTACAGTGAAAATCTTGCTTTGCATACCATTCATACAGATCAATTCATTACACAGTGCATTCAAGTAGTACAAGGTAAAACAATAACAGAATGCAGAGTAATGTGTTACAGTTACAGAGAAAGAGCAGTGCCAGTAGACAATAAGGTGCAAGGTCATAATAAGGTAGATTGTGAGGTCAAGAGTCAATCTTATCATACCAGGGTACCATTCAATAATCTTATAACAGTGGGACAGAAGCTGCCCTTGAGCCCAGTGATATGTGCTTTCAGGCTTTTGTATCTTCTGACCAATGGGAGAGGGGAGAGGAGAGAATATCTGGGGTGGGTGGGGTCTTTGATTATGCTGGTTACTTTACTGAGGCAGCAAGAAGTATAGACAGAGTCCATGGAGGGGAGGCTGGTTTCCATGATGTGCTGAGCTGTGTCTACAACTCTCTTGTGGTCACAGGCAGAGCAATTGCCATACTAAGCCGTGATGCATCCAGATAGAATGCTTTCTATAGTGCATCGATAAAAATTGGTGAGAGTCAACCTGAACGAGCATTGTGTTCTGGTCAGCTTGGGTCCTAAGTATCATGGTTATATGATGCCTATTATGTAACTTCACAGGATGAACAAGTCTTTATATAGGAACTTCAGTAGAAGAAGAAGAGGAAGATATTTGACAAGACCAGCAACAGACAAACTGCAGCAGCTATAAAGCAGGAAGTTGCCTCCTGATTTCTGCATCTGACCAGAACATTGGTAGCTTCCCTCTTCATCATCTGCAATCCCTTTTGTGTGTTCAAAATCTTACTAAGCTCCCATTCAGCTAGGGCTTAGTGGAAGCCCTTTGACATCTGAGTCAGCAGATGGTGAGTTCACAGCCTGCTCCAACACTGCACCATTTAATCCAGGATGACATTTTAGTGATGTTTTAAGAGACGTCTGCATTGTTGGACTTGTCATATTCTGGATGAGAAATTAAAATGAAGCCCTATCTGCTTAATCAGATGGACTTAAAAGATCACGCACCATTATCCAAAGAAAAGCATAAGAGTTATCCTGGTTTCCTGCCCAGAATTGATTCCCCGGCCAGCACCACCAAATACCAATCAGCTGTTTGCTCATTTCTTTGTCATTTCTGCGACCTTGCTATGACTGTCACATTGGCTAAATGCAATTCCTTGCCATGTTGTTGCCAGTTACCCTTAAAGAAATGGATGAATTTGTTTGCAGTGTTAAACAATGACTCTGTCATTTACTTAATGCATCTGAGCATAAGTGATAGAAAATTAATGAAATCTCTGGAATTGACTCAGCAATATGTAAATTCAGGATGAAACAATGGAACTCTGGAAGAACTCAGTGGGTCACGCAGCATCCGTGGAGGCTGTTCTTTTGTTCCAGCTTCCAGCAGCTGCAGTTTCTTTTGTCTCCTGTAAGTTCCAGATATTTGTCCTGGCATTATAGTCACTGCCAGAATGGTGCATTTTTGAGGGCCAGTGACAGGTCAGCTGTCAATAATGAAAGACAATATCCCTTCTAAAGCAAAATTGCTGCAAACCTTGCTGCCAGAACAGCTAGATGCTCTTCCATTCATGCATTATTTGTTTCTACTGTAAATAGTGTTCTTGGTGAGTGCGTGTATGTGCTCTGATGTTATCTGGCAAACTTAGCATCGTTTCATTGCCCCTCTTTGTACAGTTCCACCTCCTCGTGTTTCCTCCTGGGCAATGGCTTTGCCACCTTTGTGGACCTGCTAGAAGTTGCTGGGTGAGAGTGTTAAATTGACTAATCATAAGGAAGTATTTGTGGGTGGTCTCTCTGTGGAGCATTCATATCCAGGTAGGGTTGCTACTGAGTAAACAATACCTGTGCAGAGGTCTCCACAGGGGCCTCTTGCAATAAATTCATTCACTATGGACAAACTGAGCTCAGCTAAGCTGGCTACAACCTTGGAATGCAAACTACCAAGAATGACTATTTTAATTCAAAAAACGTTCACTCAACCAGAGCTTTTCAGACACTTCCACCTGAGGGCATTGAGGCAAATGAGGGAACTGAAGATACGAGTGAAAATAAATAGCTCTGGTTGAGCTTGACTATTTTTGACTCTGAATTTGACATTTTAACCTTCTTGGATAGTCAGCCTTCGGATAATTTTAACACTTTAATTGAAGATCTTAAGATTTTAAACACATCAGTTTCAGATACTAGCTTTAATCAGGCTGTTTCACATCCACAGGTTTTAGACTCATTTTGCCCTATCTTAAATGTCAGGGTAGAGAAACATGGTACATAGGTGGTGGGAAAACAACACAAAATACTGTAAGAAAAAACTGAGTCAGAAATAAAAAGACATCTTTTAATCTAAGCAACCCTCCCATCTCTGCATCAGGCAGAATTGGATCTTACACACTGCCCAGTTTTACTTTCCATTGAGAATATGAGTAAGATATAAACTGATTGATCGATCCTCAGCAATTGCTGCTGGTTGGTTCTCTCTGTCTTGTTTTTAGTATTGGCAGCTCTTTTCAATCACAGAACAGGACTTTCAAATACTAAGTCCCAACACACACTCTAAGTGGTTTTGTCTGAAACAAAGTATAAAACCATACATCATGCACACCCGTCCCCTGCTGCAAACTGCAGTCATTAAAATAAACCATTATATTGTGCACAGAGTACTTGCATTGAATAGCATGTGTGCATTCCTGAACTTCTAGTTGTAATCCATTTTAATTCCCCTCCCCATTCCCACACTGACCTGTCTGTCCTCGGCCTCCTCCATTGCCAGGTTAAGGCCAAACGCACAGGGTCCTCTCCTCCCATTGTTCCCATCTGTCCACTGCACCTCCCTTATTTGATTCCATGCTCCATCATCCTCTCCTATCAGATTCCATCATCTGCAGTCGTTTGTTGCCTCCATCTATCAACTCCCAGCCTCTGTCACTATTTCTGCTCTTCCCTGCTCCAGCTGCCTATCACCCCTCCTCACCTGTCACTTGTCAGCTCTTGCTCCTCCCCTTCCCCTCACCTCTTTATACTGACTATCTCCCCTCTACTGATGAAGAGTCTCGACCTAAAATGTCAACTGTCCATTTCCCCCCACTGCAGATGCTGCCTGACCTGCTGAGTTCCTCCAGCAGTTTGATTTTTGCTGACTATTCACTACCTGGATGAGCCACTGTCAGTGCATCAAAGCTTGAACTTATTATAGAGACACAGAGTAATACAGCATGGAAACAGGCCCTTTGGCCCAACTCGTCCATGCAAACCATGGTGCCCACCAAGCTAGTCCCATTTGCCCGTATTTGGTCCATATCCCTCTAAACCCTTCTAATTCATGTACTTATCCAAATATCTTTTGAATGTTGTTATTGTACCTGCCTCAACCACTTTCTCTGGCAGCTCATTGCATATATGCACTGCCCACTGCGTGAAGAAGTTGCCCATTAGGTCCCTTTTAAATCTTTCCCCTCTCACCCTAAACCTACGCCCTCTAATTTTTAGTTCCCCTTTCCTGGGGAAAAAGACCACTTGCATTCACCCTATCTATGCCCCTCATGATTTTACGCACCTCCATAACGTCACCACTGAATCTCCTACACTCCAAGGAACAAAGTCCTAGCCTGCCTAACCTCTCCCTATAACTCAGGCCCTCAAGTCTTGGCAGCATCCTCGTAAATCTTCTCTCCACTCTTTCCAGTTAAATGATGACTTACCTATAACAGGGCAACCAAAACTGTACACAATACTCCAAGTGCAGTCTCACCAATGTCATGTAAAACATCTTGTAAAAGTTGAACTGAATTAAAAGGGGGATTAACCGCTGGAAAGATATGTTAGGGGATTAACCTCTGGAAAGATATGTTACCATGGTGTTTCAAACAGAGATAAGACATGTGTGGGTAAATTTGCTGACTTTGTTGTGAATTTTGTAATTCTTTGGATCTTTATTATTCTTAGAAACTTTGTAGAAAAAGTTGTAAAATCAGGCTACAGACAGGATATCTCACCTAGTCACCCACTTGGCAGCATAAGCCACAAATTCAGCTGTATATTGACCATGATTTTTCAAACATTTAAACAATTTCTGTTGCTGGCTTGCAGTGCAGAGTCATTGAAAAAAACGCTTGACAGAAGTCAAACAAACATTCAGGAATATTTAATTGGTTTCACAGTTTCCTTTGATTATTTTCATTCGATGGCTGCCTGACTTTTGGTCCATACCAATAGTTTAAGATACAGTCTTTTATGCACAAAGGAAAAATAAACTCTTCAGTCATATTGAAAAGCAAGTTCTGCATTTAAAGGAAATGTTGTTGCAGTTTAAGGCAGTGCTGCTTCCCAGACGCCAGGCTAGATTTCACTTTCATTCACCAACTACAGCATTCTGTTACAAGTTCATTCCTGGATTTTGTGAAATGTAAATGATTTGTTATTAGATGTAGACATTATGAGAAAGCAGCATTGAAAATAATATATCAGTACTATTCTGTGTTGCAGAAGACCTTCATCATATCCGACCTTCTTCAGCAAGCTATGGATCTGGTAAATGGGAAATGTTTCATTTTTATCTGTATTTAATTCAGGAAAATTTGCCTCGGGCTAGAAGAAGGATGCAGAGTTGATCAGATTGATTGTGCCACCAATTACCTAAAAGTATGTACTTCTCAGAAGGATCCGTTACAGAATTGATTTTTCCTCCTATCTCGCCTAGAGCATTCAGGTTAGTTGCACTACTTATAACCTTTGATATTTATTGATATTTATTTCAACCTTGGCTCAATGGTAATATTTTTGACACTCAGTCAAAAAGTAACCAATTCAAACATTTACTCCCACTCTGACCTCCCTGCCTGTGGTCTCCTGCACTGTTACAATGAGGCCCACTGCAAGCTTGAGGAACCTCATCTTTCGTCTGGGCACACTGCAGACTGCAGCACTCAATATTGAATTCTCCAACTTTACATAACTCACTCTTCTTTCTGTTTATATCAGAACTTGCCATTTTCGCATGTCATTTCTCCCTTCCTTTCACTCTCTTTCGTATATTCTGGCATGTTAGTCTAGGTCGCAGAGAGGGTGGGGAAGAGCAATAGAGAGTTTTTCTGATAGAGTGAAAAGATGTGAACTTCAAGGGGCAGTGAAACTCCTTTTTCTGTGTAATATGTTGCTAATGTTGTAATGGCCAGAATATAAGAAAGATTTAGATGTTTAGGAGGCATTTAGACAGACACTTAAGTAGATAATGTATAGAACAATACAGTCCTAAAGGAGCAAATGGGATTATAGTGTAGATAGGCAAAATGGTAGGCATGGACATGGTGGGCCAAATAGCCCAATTCTGTCCTGTACGAATCCATGACTCTATATGCATAAGCAACGCCATTATGAACACTTCATCGACCTGCCTCAATGACTACTGTCCAGTAGTTCTTACGAGAAGTGTTTTGAGAGGTTGCTTATGGCTCGAGTCAACTCCTGCCTCAGGAGAGGACCTAGACTTGCTTCAATTTGCTTATCACCACAGTAGGTCAACAGCAGACGCTATCTCACTGGCTCTGCTCTCTGCTCTGGACCGCCTGGACAACCAGAACACATATGTCAGGCTGTTGTTCATTGACTATAGCTTGGCATTCAACACCATCATCCCCTCAAAACGAATCATTAAGCTCCAAGACCTCGGCCCCTGTACCTCCCTCTGCAATTGGATTCTCGACTTCCTCCTTGGGAGATCCACAATCAGTGTGGATCAGAAACCTCATCTCCTCCTGACTGACTATCAATACAGGTGCACCTTAGGCTTAGCTCCTGCTCTGCTGTCTCTATACCTATGATGGTGTGGCTAAGCATAGCTCCAACGCCATCTGCAAATTTGCCAATGGCGCCACTGTTGCTGTCAGAGTCATGGATGCTGACAAGGAGGTGTACAGGAGTGAGAAAGGTCAGCTGGTTGACTGGTGTTGTAATAACAACCTTGCGCTCAGTGTCAGTGAAACCGGGGAACTGATTGTGGACTTTGGGAAGGGGAAGCCAGGCAAACACACACCAGTCCCCATTGAAGAATCTGTGGTGGAAAGAGTGAGCAGCTTCAAGTTTCCTGGGTGTCCACCTCTCGGGGGATCTATCCTGGGCCCAGCACATAGATACAAGCTTGACAAAGGCACGCAAGTGTCTCTACTTTTAGTAGATGGGGGAGGTCTTAAATGAATTCTTTCCATCTGTATTTATTTGAGAGACAGACACAGAGTCAATAGAACTGAGGAAAAAGAGTAGTGAGGTCACAGAAGAGGAGGTGCTGGTTGTCTTGAGGTTAATTAGGGAGGATAAATCTCCTGGGCCTAACAAGGTGTCCCCTCCAACCTTGTGGGAGGCTGGTGCAGAAATTGCAGGGGCCCTTGGCAGAGATATTTAGAATGTTCTTAGCCACGGGTGAGGTGCTGGAGGGCTGGAGGATAGCTAATGTTGTTCGGTTGTTTAAGAAAGGTCCTTAGAATAATCTGGGAAAGTATAGGCAGGTGAGCCTAATGTTAGTCGTGGGTAAATTATTGGAAGGTATTCTGAGGGACAGGACATATAAGAATTTGGATAGACAGGGCCTGATTCGGGATAGTCAATATGACTTTGTGCATGGCAGGTCATGTCTAACCAATCTTAGAGTTTTTCGAGGTGGTTACCAGGAAGATTAATCAAGGAAAGGTGGTGGATGTTGTCTATATGGACTTTAGCAAGGCTTTTGACAAAGTCCCGCATGGGAGGCTGGTCCAGAAGGTCAAGTCACTCGGCATTCAGGATGAAGTAGTCAATTGGATTCAATGTTGACTTAGCAGGAAAAGCCAGAGAATGGTAGTGAATGGTTGTCTCTCAGATTGGAGGCCTGTGGTGTTCTGCAGGGATCCGTGCAGGGCCCATTGTTGTTTATCATATATATTAATGATTTAGATGGTAATGCAGTAAACTGGATCAGCAAATTTGTGGATGGCACCAAGTTTGGGAGTGTAGTGGACAGCGAGGAAGGCTATCAAAGCTTGCAAAGTGATTTGAACCAGCTAGGAAAATGGGCTGGAAAATAGCAGATGGAATTTAATGCAGATTGTGAAGTGATGCTCTTTGGGAGGACAAACTAGGTTGAATGGTAGGGCACTGAGGTGTGCGGTAGAACAAAGGGACCTGGGAATATAGATCCATAATTCCTTGAAAGTGGCATCACAGGTAAATAGGGTCGTAAAGAGAGCTTTTGGCACATTGGCCTTCAGAAATCAGGGCACTGAGTACAGGCGTTGGGATGTTATGTTGAAGTTGTATAAGACGTTGGTGAGGCCAAACTTAAAAGAGTATTGTGTGCAGTTATGGTCACTGATCTGTGGGAAAGATATCAGTAAGCTTGAAAGAGTGCAGAGAAAATTTACACGGATGTTTTCAGGACTTGAGTTACAGGGATAGGTTGAATAGGTTAGGACCTTATTCTCTGGAGTGCAGGAGAATGAGAGGATATATTATAGATGTATACAAATTTATGAGGGGTATAGAGAAGGCGAATGCATGCAGGCTTTTTCCCCTTAGGTTGGGTGAGACTAGAACTAAAGGTCATAGTTTTAGGGTGAAAGGTGAAATATTTAAGGGGAATCTGAAGGGGAACTACTTCACTGAGAGTGTGGAATGAGCTGCCAGCAGAAGTGGTGGATGTGTGTTCAACTGTAACATTAAAGAGAAGTTTGGATAGGTGCATGGATGAGAGAGGTAAGGAGGGCAATGGTCCAGGTGCAGGTAGATGGGACTGGACAGGAGATCAGGTTGGCATGGACTAGATGGGCCGAAGGGCCTGTTTCTGTGCTGTAGTTCTCTATGACTCTATGGCATTTTTAGTTTTTATGGAGATTTGGCATGTCATCAGAGACTCTGACAAACTTCTACAGATGTACATTGGAAAGCATTCTGATGGTTGCATCACAGCCCAGCATGGAAACTCCAATGCACAGGAATGCAAGAGGCTACAGAGTGCTGGTGGACTTGACCAGTTCCATCAAGGGTACAGTTCTCCCCACCACTGAGGACATCTACAATAGGCAACGCCTCAGGAAGGCAACATCTGAAATTAAGGCAACCCGGCCATGCCCTCTTCTCATTGCTGCCAGCAGGCAGGAGGTACAGGATCCTGAAGACTGACACCTCAAGGTTCATCAACAGCTTCTTCTCCACTGCCATCAGGTTCTTGAACCAACCTGAAAAAAACCAATTCTACCTTGGTCTATATTTTCCTTAAACTTGCACTAATGTTGTTATGTTAACTTTTGTTTTATTTTGTCATGTAAGTTATGAATAATTTATGGTCTTGGCCCGAAACGTCGACTGTTCAGTTCCCTCTATAGATACTGTCTGACCTGTTGAGTTCCTTTTTGTGTGTTGCTCTAGATTTCCAGCATCTGCAGTCTTTCTGTGTCGCCAAGATTAATCTGTATGTGTGCTTGTACAGTATTTAAATTTTAAGGCAGGGACTTCTGTCAGAAGTTACACCATGCATAATCTCTATAGCTAAATGTGGAGCAAACACAAATCCAGTTTAAAAAATGTGAAACTTAAAATAACACTGATAATAAATATACATTCAATGGAATAACTTTGTACTGATTGTACAGATTCTGAACTTATATTCTTTCCCTATCGTAAATGTTGTCTCAGTATTATAGAACATAGAACAGTACAGCATTGTTTTGTGATTTATATTCCTGCTTCAAAGAAAACAAGCAGTAGAAATCAAGCCTGATCATTACTTTACCACAGAAGGTACCCTCTGATAAACATGTATTTTGTTGACAGTTTTAGCCATGCTCTACTGTAAAGTAAATTGGGTCATGATCTATTCAATCTAGAATAACATACAATAGAGTTCATTATTTTTGTGGAATAAAAATGATCAGGAAAGTTTCCTTGCCAACTTGAGCCATCTTAGTGAATTATTGTTAATGCCCGTGCTGGAGCTGATTAGTGAAGCATAACAAAATACAAATAACAGCTTCTGTTATGTTCAAATGTAGAGTGAGCAATGTGGGAACCCTGAGGGAAGATACCATAGCTTCCTAAATAATCAGAATTTAAGTTGCTTTTTTTAAAATAACCACCAAGGTCTCAAATCAGCAACAGTACTATGTTATATCATTTTTAGCTATTTGCAATTTGTTCCTACTCACTGGTTTACCTTTACCTCAGGGACACAATGTTTCATAAAAAATGGAATATATATGTAAACATACAAAATTATCCTTCTTTATTCTCTTTTCAAAATTTTACATTTATAGGACACATAGCACAATTTTCTTCCTTTTTTGTTTTGCATTTGATTAACCTCTGATTGGGATACCATTTCAGATACATCACCCTCTGGTATCATTCTCAGATAGCTAATATGCATGTGTGAACCTTAATGTTGTATACTTGCATGCTTACTGACTGCAGAGGACATCATAGCTGAGCCAAGGCATGTTCTCCTCCACTGTTCACCTTTAGGAACAGCTGGAGTATGGTGATCAAGAGTTGGAGCCCTGGCTAAGTGGAATTAAACTTAGCACAGCTTGATAACCCACCCTGTTTTGTTTGGTTCAGGATAAATGTTCACAGATAGGAATTAACCTATATTCACCATGGTGAAAATATTTTACTTCATGATGAAGGAGCTTGAGGGGAAATATGCCTGAGCATACAGTAGGAGTTATAGCCATGGCAAAGGTTTAGAACTTTGGGCCCAGAAGTACATTGATGTACATTCAGTATGGGAGTGACCGTAAGACCATAAAACATCAGAGCAGAATAAGGCCATTTGGCCCATCGAGTCTGCTCTGCCATTCAATCATGGCTCTCAACCCCATTCTCCTGTTCTCCTGCCCTCTCCCTGTAACGTTTGATGCCCTTATTAATCAAGAACCTATCAACCTCTGCTTTAAATATACCCAA
>JARFYF010000052.1:118859366-118874264 GCA_030265395.1 Rhina ancylostomus | reverse complement strand
GAATGGTTTGCTCCTGTTTCCTATGTTGTCAGTCTGTCAAATTCCAAAATTCAAAAACTATCTCAATGCACAGCCCAACCTTCAATTTTTCATAGTCTTTATCCTTTTTAAAGTTGATTTTTTTTTCCATTTAAGAATAATGTCACTAAAATATATTTTTGAACACATGGAGCTTATAGCCCAACAATTGTCTAATGTAGCAGTTTTGGATTTTCTCAATGCTGATGCATATTATGGTAAAACTCCAATAATCAGTTTCTCTGTAACTGTACCAATGTATTCTGCATTCTGTTATTGCTTTTCCCTTGTACTACCTTGATGTACTGATGTGGTTAAATAATACAGTATGCATGGCATGCCAAAGGTTTTTTCACTGTACCTCTCAGTACATGTGACAATAATAATGGTAATTCACCAATTACCAACCATTTGGAAATCCTGATGGTTGGGCACCTAGCTCACCAGGCAGTGTTTCCTGCACTCCCTTCTGACTTGCTGGTGTATCAGTTTCTGTACTTAGTTAATAAATTTCTAAATGAACAAGTTTATGTAACATCAGTAAATTAAAATACATATTGAATGACAACCAATAGTCCGGAACATTTGCTCATCCACCAAAGTCCCAAGTGTGCTGGATTAGTAGAGTTTTACTGTTCAAAATTACTTGTCTTGACATTCTTTATTCTTAAGTTGAGAGCAATGGTACAATTATAACCCAAAACTAGAGGGGGGAAAATAGATAACATTGATCAATAGCTAGTGACTTCAATTGTAAGTAGTATGGATGAGTACAAGATCAAACTGTATTGTTGCTTACTGTTTGAACCAGTATGAAAAATTTAGACGCTGAAAGGCTGGAGACACGTATGGAACAGTACCCCAGCATTGGTCAACAAGGGAATTAAGGAACAGCAGAAAGCTCAAGTGCATAGAATGGGCTCCTATTCACAAGATGACACTAATATATTTAATTGCACAGTACTTGGGTACATGCTTTGAGTAGAAATGGCTGTCCCATGCACACCACCTGCTGGCAAAAAAAATATAATGTAACTACAACATATTAAGTAAATGAATTGGCTATGCTGTAAGGCATATAATGCAAGTGGTATTAGATAAATGAGAAACTACTTGTTTCAAATGCAGATTTCAAGCTCTAATTTTGTAATGTACTGGTGAAGTTTTTAAATTAGTTAAGTTTTTTTTAGCCTGCTTTTTATGCAGTTGGTGTTGTAGACAGCATTTTGAGATTGAATCATGTGAATTGAACTGTAATGTTGTCATTTAATTAGTTGTATTTATAGCACTTGGGTTTTGGGAATGGGTTTTTCTTTATATGATGTTTGATGTGGGTGGAGGAGGTTGGTTTACATCAAGTCTGGTACCATGGAATCTTGAATGAAAAGTCTTTTGTCTCCTCCTGTTCTGCCTTTTTGGAATACCTATCTGATTCTAAGATATGTGTAGATAAATTCATTTCATTGCCTGATCTAAATGTGGTGAATGATTCCTATCTGGAATATCAGATTAAAATGTTATTTTTATGTAATGTTCCTTGTTGACTACCTTCATTGACTGCAAGCCATGGTACTGCCAAAATAAGAATTTTAATATAGCCAAATACTGCATAGGCAGGAAGTCTAAAATGAAAAGTATTTGAACAGTAATTGGGAAGCATCTGCAAAGAGAAATTTTTCAGACTGATATTTACGAATGGGATGGATGCTGCTTTCACCATTATATTTTTAATAAGAGGACATCTGTTCTAAAATCTAGATCGAAATTACTGACTGAAAAAACTCCTCATTCGTATGTCTTTATTTACTTTTAATCTTGAATGTTTTTATAAATTTGAAATGCTAGTCTTAATATTATATTAATTTGACTAGGAAACCAGGTACCAGTTACTTCAACTCCGCCCTGCTCAGCGAGCATCCTGGATTGGCTATGCCATAGCATACCATTTACTAGAAGACTATGATATGGCTTCAAAAATCCTAGAAGAATTCAGGAAGACACAGCAGGTATGCTATTTTCAACTTAATGGGTTCATTTTGTTCTTGAATATTAGGGCTCTGAGGCCTAATTCCCTGATGATGTAATAAACTGGTTATTCTATTATTAAACTTGCAAGGCAGTGTTAAAGCTGAAATAGTAATTTGCTCTCAGAGAGGCTTAAAGACCTATTTTGTAACTTATACGTTTCCTTTAAATTTTTTTAGCTCATTTTATAAAAACTGCTGGAACATGCAGAGGGGTTTAAAAAAAACTAATTTAGAAGGGAAAAAGAAAATTATCCCATGATCCACACAAAATACAGCGATTTAAATTTTAGAGATTTGCATAATCTTGCTTCAGATGCTTAATCTATTGGCAATGTCCCTTAAAGCTTTAGTAAACAACAGTGAATTTCTCTTGAAGTTGTGGTTACCACCAGAATTAAATAAAAGAATTTGTGTCACTGAGACATACTCCAGATGGGCTCCAAATTTGGCAGGGATGCCAAATGATCACACTGACATTTCGTCACTCCTGTACATTATGCACAATTACTAGATATGGGGATATGTGGATACAATTCTTAGTATCAAAACATCCATGTATATAATTGTACAAAGGATAAGTGGAGCCTAAAATAGATTCAGCTCTGTTAAAGTGATGCAAATGATTAACCATGCTTTTAAAGCACTTTCCCCAATCTTTCACAGCTCACCAGACTGAGATTGTTCCTTAGAACTCAAATTCTTATTTCCAAAAAGCAGAACAATTGAGGAACCACAGGTCTATTAATTTAAAATCAGTTACTGGTGAAATGTTTGAAAGGGTACCAAACGACTTCTATGATAACAAGTCATTTAGAGATACAAGATTTCTGGAAAAGTCATGTTTCATCAATGCTGTAGAATTTTCCAAATTTGATTTGATAACAAGACATCCAGAGACAGTTGACACAACAGCCTTGTTGAATTTGTGCCCACCCTATTAGAGATCAAGTAGAACGTATATTGTACAAAGTTATTATACAACAAGAATGGATATTAGTAAAGCTCTGAACCCATCTTCATTTAAGACCTAGATATTGGCATTGGAGCAGAGGTCCACAAATTTGTGAGTAGTCTAAAATCAATGCAAGCAAATCACTCTCAAGAAAACTTTTCTGCAAGCAAACTTCTAATGTACTGGGAAACAGCATTTAACTTGGATAAGTGCAGTGTATTGCTAAGGGAGCCAGCAACATCAAGTACATCTATATTTTACTTAGAAAATACTTAAATCCATTGATAAATGAAATACTGACATTAAAATGTTCAAAGTTTACAATTAATGTCAAGAAACTACAGCCAAAGTAAAGACTCTATTGAACAGTTTTATGATTGGGCCAAATATACAGTGATACATTTGAAGTACACCATCTTATCCCTACACAGGCTGCCAGAGTTATGAGTGCCTGACATTTAGACATTCATACATGTGTATGAGCTCCCAGAACTATTATTAGATTGAGTCTGACATGCATACATATGTTTGTTCCTATGAATGGCAGAACTAGTTTCCTCTCTATTGATCTTATCAGTTAAGCAAGAATGAGTCTTACAAATTACCTGTTTGCATAATCTACAGGAGTGATGAAATGTCAGTGTGATCATTTGGCACCCCTGCCAAATTTGGAGCCCATCTGAATCTGTCCTTGAGTATGTCTCAGTGACACTTCATATTCCATCATGGTCCGCTGATTCCTAACATAGCTTAAGTTTGCTATTGTAGAAGTCTGCTGTCTGCATTGTTATACTCTGCAGAGATTTTATTTCTCTTTGACCCAAGTTCCTTTAATCTATTAAAAAAACACTTCTGCATGAGTCCAGCTTAGTTGGTTGTATTTTTTTTATATAAACCTTGGACCATAATTCTTACTGACATTTGGGGTTAATTTCCCTGCCCAGTAGAATTAACTTCAAACTTTCTACTTTTTTGTAAAGAAAAATTCTTAAATTTAGTAGTCTGCTGTGAATGGCTGAAAATAGTAGTACTGAAAGTCCTGACCAGAATGTTAATAATTGGATAATTTTCCTGTAAATGATAATTTGCAGCAATGCTATCTTTGGGTAACAGGATTGATTTGACATAGAATTTGTAGTTTGCAATTTTATTTATTGTAGTTTGCTAGAGTAAATAATCTTGGTGTTGGGAGTCCTTGCTAAATCTTTGAATTCACTGTAGTTTTGATCACAAGTCCTGATACTATTGATGCTTAAATTGGTTCTGTTTACCAAGTAAATAGTGTTTCCTTCAGATTCAGATAAAAACCTCTTTCCTCCTGAACTCAGGTCTCCTAATAAATACCAAATATAATTTGTCATCATAATTTCTTGCTACAGATGTAAACTTTTCTTGACTTGTGTACAATGACATTGAAATTCCATTGATCATCAGCATTTCTCAATCTGTTACCATTTAAAAAAATACTCCGCGCCTGTTTTATTCACCAAAGCAAATAACACCATTTTTTTTTCCATCTGCTGTATTCTAGCCTATTGATTTATCTTGTCTGTATCTTGAAGCCTTTTTTTTACATCCTCCTTCCAACTCATTCCCACTTAGTTCTGTATCATCAGCAAACATGGAAATATGACATTTGATCCCTTCCAAATATTGATACAGACTGTGACTAGTTGGGGCTCAAGTATTGATCCCTGTGATACCCCACTAGTCACAGGCCACCAACCTGAGAAGGACATGATTATTCCCACTTTGCTTTCTGTCCTTTAAATCTTTCTCAATCCATACCTTATACCCTAGTTCCACGTGCTATTACCTTGTTGACCAGCCTGTGTGTAACCTTGTATCTTCTGAAAATCAAAATACCCTACATCTATCAGTTCCACTTTCTCTATTCCATTTGTCCAATTCTTATTGAACACCAGTCAGTTCCTCAAACATGGTTTTCCTTTTATGAATCCATGCTGGTACTGCTTAATTCTCTTATTTTCTAGATGTTCTTCTATATCTTTCATTCTAGACTTAAGCTTTTTCCCTACCACTGATCTTGGGCTAATGGGTCAGTAACATTGCTCCCTTCCGATTTGTAGAATTTTGGAAGTTAGTAACCAGAGGACCCACTGTATCTACAGGCATTTCTTTCAAAACTCTGGGATGTCGATCATGAGGTCTTTGAGATATACTGGCTTCTGTTTCATCAGCCTCTCCAGTGCTATTTTTCATTAATATTAATGCCCTCTGGTTCCTCATTCTTGTCAGACCCTCGATTGATTTCTATTTTTCCCAGGTTTTTGCCCTCTTATGTGAGGACAGAGTATATTTAAGTTCCATGCCAGTCCTTTCCTATTTTTCCTGTGCAGATAGAAGCTCCAACAGCCTTTTTTTGTTTGTTGGCTTGCTTTGAAATTCTATCAATTTATTGGTCTTCCGTATCATACCCCAATTCTCAGGCTAACATATATTTCTCTTATGAGCCTCTTCATTTGATTTAATGCTATCTTTAATTTCATATGTCAGCCATAAATTGCTTTTCCAGTCAGGACTTTTTTGCTTTAAAGAATTTTTCTTCTTTTCAAATCTTGTATTTTTTCTCTATTCAGTGCTAACCATTGTTTGTCCACTGTCATATTCTTTAATATAGTCTCAATTACAGCCAACTTGTCTCTCATACATACTTTCCTCTGCTTAGATTAAGGTCTTGTTTAGAATTGGACTGCATCACTTGCATACTTGATGTAAATTCTATCTTATTGTGTTCATTCTTTTCACAAAGATCTCATTGCAACAATTATTTATTAACCCTTTCCCATGTCACGCTATGAAGTTACAAATAACCTTTCCTTTGGTTCCTCAATCTGGGAAAGCATCTTATATATGTTCTGTAAACTAATCTTCCACCACCTTATCTCTGGTTTAGTTTGTCTGGTGTCTATATAGATTAAAATCCTCTGATTATTGTACTACCCTCTGCTATGTGCACTTCTAATTTCTCATTTTATTGGCATGCTTGAGATTACAAAACTATTTTATGGCCCATAAACAACTCCCTCCATTGTATTAAGCTCTTGTTTTTTAAGCTTCACTCAAACTGATTCTAATTCTAAGTCAAAGTCTTGTTCATTGTCATATGCATAAGTACATGTATGCATAAAGTGCAATGAAAAACTTGCAGCAGTATTACTGGCACATAGCATCATATAATCAGCATTCTCAAGAGAAACAAATATAAATTGTACACAATTTTAACAAGAGAGAATGTAATTAGAACAAAAACAACAAAGTCCATTTTAGTGCAAAGTAGTCAGTGTTGCTAAACTGTAGTGATTAGGGTTTTGCTGGTTGGATTAAGAACAGAATGGTTCAAGGTGTTACATTAGGGTCCAGATTGATGTTTTTCCTTAGCTTTCTTTACACTCGTATGTTTGCATAATCACCTGTTTGTCTGTAAACTTTAAGTAACTTGTAGTATATTTGGTTCTATGCTTCTGTAGTTTCTTTTGTAAAGCTAAAGTGTGACTCAGTCAGTTCACAGGTTTTCTTATTTAAACTGGTTTGCAGTATAAAGGGAGAGCATGTGGTCAAGCTCTTTGCTGCTACTTTACTTGCCGTGCTTGCTGGTACAAGCTGACCCTGTCCAACCTGTACTATGGTGAATATCTAATAAAATGGCTGTAACCATAAGATTTTGTGCCTCATTCTTGACTTTTGAGGAACCTTCTGGTTAACATCTCCAGATATAACAAAGGGGAGTAGCAATGAACAATTCTATATTAACAAGTGCTGAGCAAAGATGATTTCTCATTGCTGTACTGTTCTTGAGTACTATTAATAGCTCAGTCCCACCTCCTTTTCCTCCTTTTGGCTGTTCTTTCTAAACATTGAATATCCTTGACCATTCAGCTCCCAAATTTGGTCACTCTGCAACTGTAATGATGTTGCTGTCATGATGGTTGCAATTTTCAATGTATGCACAGATAATGTTATTTTTAGAGGGTAGACTCATTTTGCTGTTTAGCAGTTTTTTTCCCCAAGAGTCTTCCAGGTAATTTGCCCTCAAGATGTTTGAAGCAAGGCCAGCTAAACAGTGACTGTTATTTGTTGCGAGTTATATCATTAAGCTATCTTGGCTATATTTGAAATATAAAAAGTGTATGTATTCATTAAAATTGAAGGGTCATTCTCTTACAGACTTCCACAAACTGAGTTCACACAAAGTCTTCATCTGAAATGTGCTAATAATTTTGGAAGATAATTGACCCAAGGACCAATGTGAATCATACACTTTATCCCAATTTTTACATTCTATTTTGCCACTTAGGTTTAAATAGCACATCTTAGAAGTGATGCAAACCTGAGGCACTGCAATTTTACCACTAGAAGGAAGGTGTAATTGAAGTAAGAATTTACATAGTCTTCTGTAAACATGGCTATGGTAATGAAGACGTAACAGAAATGGTTTTAAGTAGTTTTGAGTAGTTAGGCATTTCAAATGTAACATGTTTGGTATGTTTTGATAAATAAATTGTATGCTGGCAGATGTTGGTGGAAGTAGTATTAATAAGGATATTAAGTTAATGGAAGTAGTGACTCTAGATTTTGATAGTTCTGAAATGGAAGAACTTCAGAAGATTTTTGAGATATTACCAGGATTGGTGTCATGTCCCCTTGTTCATGGCACATGAATGCAAGCAATGAAATTGTTGGGATGGATGCAAGAATGTTGAAAGTGCAGTTTGTTGTAAGAATCTGCTTAAGGAAAGGTGAGGGAGACTGAGATCGAACACATCTAGGGAGATGGATTTGAGACATTGGGATTAGTGAGAAATGTACAACTCTGTAGTGTGGGGGAGGCATAGTAGTCCAAAGGCCATCAGATCTCTTGGTTCTCAGTTCTCTAACCTTGATGGGTGCCATCAGATTTTTCACCTTCAGCCAGTTATTATCAACTTTACTTTAAAACATTTTTTTCTGTGTTCAAGCTAATGTGTCAAAAATCATGGTTAGTGTTTTTGGATGTCCATTTTGGTGTGCATTTAGATGTGGACTGCAATTGTTTAATCCTTTTGGACTGTAATTTTCAAATCCTTGTTGTTTTCAATTACTGTTGATGCGGTGATTCCATGTTCGAAAATTCAGCTAGTTGCCTATTTGGAATGTATATAAGTGCAAATGTTCTCTAATCTTTAAGTGGAAGATATATACTTGATGTACAAGTTTTGTGAGGTTAAGGAGCTCCAAAGTGAAGATCTGGCAAGATCAGTAATCTGAGTTGATGCTTCTGAGGTGCAATATTGTAACGACTGAAGGCTTAATTTAAAGAAGACAAGAAAACAAGGCGCTAACTTTTAAATGACTGAATATTGTATATTCATTCTTTGTGAGTGAATTATCTTCCATCAAAGTGAAAGCTTCTTAGTTTTGCAGTGTCCATGGGGTCATTTTGTATGGTAGCTGTTCCTTTTCCAAAATAGTTCAGAGAGTCCTTTTATTGTTTATCTTTTTAAGGCTTCTCCGGATAAAATTGATTATGAATATAGTGAACTGCTGCTTTACCAGAACCAAGTGTTGCGGGAAGGAGGAATGTATAGAGAAGCTTTGGAACATCTTGACAATCATGAAAAGCAAATTTGTGACAAACTAGCTGTGGAGGAGTGCCAAGGTAAAGCATTTTTGTTTTGTACTCCATTGCAACTAATGGAAACTCCTGATACTTCTATAAAGATGATCTCAGTTTGCAATTTTCATGTGGTAGTAAAATAACCAGTACTAGAATTTGGTGAATATGGTTAAAATCAAGGACTTGAATTGCTACGCTCCACACTATTTATGGTAGTGTGGATAAATAAGTGCCTCATACAAAACAACAACATAGAAGGAAGTACATTTTCAAAGTACCATTAAGATTAGTGATATCTTTTCAAGGTGGAATTTTAAAAAAAAGACTTGAAAGATTAACTGATTTTTTTTTAAAACATGTATGACTAGAATAGAAGCTCTTGATAGCTTCCTGAATAGTTCGTGTTAGTCATATGACAACTTGTGCGATTATCCACATTGGCCTCCTTTGAGCACGTTGTCATCTCTTTTTTATAAAAAAATACACAGTAAGTGATTAACTTTTTTTCCAAATTACTATGCGCTATCCAAATGGTAACAATATTATAGCACTAATGATGTAAAATGTGATATGGTTTAAAAACAGGAGAGCTGATGTTAAAATTGAACAGACTAAAAGAGGCTGCAGAAGTGTACAGGCGATTGCTGGAAAGAAATCCTGAAAATTGGGCCTATTATGAAGGATTAGAAAAGGCATTGAGACCTGGTGAGTAACAATTGAAAGCTTGGATACATATTTTGGGACAACTTTTATCATGGTATGGGGTTTTAGCTAGAATGAGTTTTATTTTAATTCTTCAAAACTGCATAGGAATGATATTCAACATGTTTGTTTTATGGTCTGATGCTATGGATTTTAATTCTCTGTCCCCTACATAGCACGTTTGGGGTCTTGACTGGTTTAAGATGCTAATAATGGGTGATGAGGATCTTGGGTAGCAGAAGCAAAGAGAAAGGAAATCTGGATTTGAAATGAGAGATGATACAAGAGCAAACTTCACTAATTAGTCCTTTATTTCATGAAGTTTATATTTGCAAATTCCTGATGTACACCTAGTTCAAAATCTGGTCAGCTTCCATAATTTGAAGGATTGCACCAGCAAGAATATATTGAGTAATATTTAAAAAATGAATGTAATTTGTATATTTTGGAAAATAATCTGATACTATACAAAGCAAAGGTATGATTAAAAATACTGGTGCATTTTACAGTGCTCCCCATGCTGCAATAAGACTAGGTGTGGTGGTAGAATTTTTTTTGAAGACTGATTGTTAATTGATGCAAAAGCAGCGCAGTCATATGAGTCAAGTTTGTTTTTCTTGGGAGATGAGAGTTAGGGCTGGTTTAAACAGGCCCTCAGAATGTTGCTGAATGAGTTTTGAAAAAATAAGGTTAGGAAGGGAAAGATGATTGGCTGAATATTAACGGCGAAGGTCAGAAATTTGAATAGGTGCCAAGGAAACTGGACGGTAAATTGGTTTATTATTGTTGTGTGTACTGAGGTACAGTGAAAAACTTGCCTTGCATACCGTTCATTCAGATCAATTCATTGCAACAGTGCACTGAAGTAGTTCAAGGTAAAACAACAGTGCAGAATAAAGTGTTTCAAGTACAGAGAAAGTGCACTGCAGGCAGACAATAAGGTGCAAGGTCATAAGGTAGATTGAGAGTCAAGAGTCCATCTTATTGTACTAGGGATCCTTTCAATAGTCTTATAACAGTGGGATATAAGCTGTCCTTCAGCCCAGCGGTATGTACTTTCAGACTTTTGTATCTTCTGCCCGATGGGAGGCAGGAAGAGAGGATGTCTGGGTGGATTGATTATGCTGGCTGCTTTACCGAGTCAGTGAGAAGTATAGACAGAGTCCATGGGGGGGAGGCTAGTTTCCGTGATGTGCTGAGCTGTGTCCACAACTGTGGTTTCTTGTGGTCCCAGCAGAACAGTTGCCATCGAAGCCATGATGCATCTGGATAGGATGATTTCTGTAGTGCACCAATAAAAATTGGGGGGGGGGGGGGTCCAAAGGGCACATGCCAAATTTCTTTATCCTCCTGAGGAAATAGAGGTGCTAGTGAGTTTTCTTGGCCGTGGTGTCAATGTAATTGGACCAGGACAGGCTATTGGTGGTGATCACTCCTAGGAACTTGGAGCTCTCTACCATCTCGACCTCAGCACTGTTGATGTAAACAGGAGGGTGTGCCCCCCTTTCCTGAAGTCAATGACCAGCTCTTTTTTGTTTTGCTGACAATGAGGAAAAGGTTGTTGCCATGGCATTGTGTCACTAGGCTCTCTATCTCCTTCCTGTACTCCGACTCATTGTTATTAGAGATGTGACCACTACAAACTTGTAGATGGAGTTGGTTGATCATGTAAAATGAAGCAAGAAGAGTTTGCTGCTTTCCAATTTTGCACATTCTTCCTTTTAAGAAATGAATATAATTCTATCTGAAGTGAAAGGAAAAGTTATTGGAATCAGGCTTGATGTGATTTTTGGCTGTTAAGATGTATACTTTAAGTGAGCTAAGTAGTGGTCAAGGACAAGAACCATGGCTGTTCTCATTTCTGAAAATAAGTGTAACATCTGAAATATAGTATTAGAAGTGTTCTTCATGACAGTTAATCTAATGAAGAATTATATCATCACTTCTGTGTGGCTTAGCTTGTCATTGTGTAACTACGTAGGAAATGAAAGCCAACTTAAAAAAAATCTTAAGTATCTTTGATCTCTGGAATTTATCTAACTTTTTAAATCTGTTTTTAGTCAATGTAGAAGAGCGACTCAATGTCTATGAAAATGCTTGGACAAAGTATCCTAAAGGGCTAGTGCCTAGAAGGCTACCTCTTAACTTTTTATCTGGTGAGTGAATTCATCTTTTCAATTTCTCTTCAGTTGTAGCCTTTAAAATTGTACATGATAACTGAAAGATATTGACAACTTTAACATGACTTTGACAAAAGAAAATTACCTGCCTATATGACTGTGTAATGGCTCAGCTGTACTGAAAAAAATTTGCCAGAAATATTCAGCCAATCAAGCCATGTGGGGAAGAACCAAAGTTAATGGCTGAGAATTTACGAGCTACAGTGCAATAACAGTGGCTACAGACATGGAGGAAAGCTTCCTGCAGTGATGAGCAGGGGTAGTGGGTGCATCTTTTTTTTTCCCCACCCATGCCTATTGCTGTTGAAGCGATCCCTGGTTATATTAAGCTGCTAATCACATTTATGAATTCTCAGGGAGCCTGAATTTGAATGATGTATTGTTTGGTGTTTTCAGTTTCACTTCTGTCGTTAATGGTTGGAAATAGAATTGTGTTTAAAAAAAATGGTATTATGCATGTACAAATAATTATTAATATTCTTCAAGGGGATGCAGTGGTTACTTTTGAAGAACTTTTGGGGGATAAATTCATTTTAGACGGCTGACAAGTACTCAAATTTTGATGCTGTATGTGTATGGCTAAACTCTTAACATGTTTTGCATTGACCATGCTGTGGCATGTTGACCAAGCTGGGATTTAGTGAGTATTTGTTTACAAGTAAAATTAAGAATGGATGTTATGCTAGTTACTCAGTATCCGTGTTGTAAGTGTAGGGCCTATGGTGAAGGGTATTTTGGTGCTTTTTGAAATGGTGCCTAGTTTACACTCGGTGACTTCTGGGAACAGATTCAAATTTTGTAGTTCCAGGATCAAAATGTTGCTGCATTTCTGAATTGTCTTCGGGCATTATGTGAATTGGGATTATGGGCCTCAATGAACACTAATTTATCATTCCTTTCAAGCAATGTTGTCATCAGCATTAAATCATGACTGAAGGTGTGGTAGGGGGTTTTCAAACTTGGCTCTTCCTTTAATGCAGCCTCACTTATGTTATCGATGCCAACTTACATTTTCACATCTAATTTGACCTTGTTTTTTAAATTTAACCGTGCTCCAAAATATGAATTTTACTCCTTCCAGCGTCTAGTTTTAATAGCAATTCAATAAAGGTCTTGAAGATCTCTTGCAAAATTTAGTTTTGTTTTTCCTTCCTGTCCCAAAACTATAAAATAGATTTTACAATTAGTGTTTTTTTTAAATCGGCAGTACATTTGTAGATTAATTGGATCATCCAGCTTGACCAATGATATTATGTGCTTTATCTGCCTGTTGGGTCAGTTTCATCTGCTGGTGGATGCCTTTATTTCTGTGGGCACCTTTGCAGCTCGCTTCTTCGTGGTCTGGTTTTCAGAGCTAGATTATTTGGTTATTGAAGAGGAGGAGTCTGCATTGTGAATTTATTCTCAGTCATATCTGGATAGAAGATGGGGAATTTGAAACTGCATTTCAAGAGCAATATACTGCATTTGGTGGATATCTATGGAGAGTGAAGCAGTTAATTATTCAGGTCTTGAACCATTAACTCTTGCTCTCTCCACAGATGCTGCGTGACTTAACATCTTCAGTTCTTATTTGCATAGCATTTCCTGTACTTTCAATAAGTGGTGATATCTATCCATTTTTAGTTCTGTCTCTTGACAATTTCAAACAGTTAGTCAAGTCTGCTTAATTTCTTTCTGCCAGGTGAAAAATTCAGAGAAGTTTTGGACAAGTATTTAAGGATTAATTTCAGCAAAGGTTGTCCTCCTGTGTTTACTACCTTGAAATCATTGTACAATGATAAAGAAAAGGTAAGAGTGTTGTTCATAATAATATCAGAGGATTGTTTTTTTTTGTTTTGGGGAAAAAATTAATTGATTTTTTTTTTAATGTAGGTGTCAATTTTAGAAGAATTAGTAGTTGGGTATGAAACCTCTCTGAAAAGTTGCAACCTGTTCAACCCCAATGGTAAGATTTTAATTTTTGCATACTCAGTGCATGATTTGAACCTTTCCAAAAACATGCTATCATCTCCATCCAACAGCATTTGGGTCTCACCAATAATTGATCTCAAAATTTCAGTCAGACTTTAATTGCACATGTATCCTGAAACACATTTTTGATGTGAAACCATGTGTGTTGTTAAGTTTTTGGTGAGCTCAACTAGAGTACTGGTCTTTATTTTTTTAAAAGGCATCCATAGAGTAATAAATCACTTGCATTGAGTTTCTCCATGTTGTGTGCTGCTTAATAGAAAATTGTTTTAGATTTTTCCATTATAAAGCTTCTAAGGTCTTTGCTTCCTTTGCTATTAGATCTCTAAAACCTTTTAAATATTTTGTGTATAAAGCACTGAAATTTGATTTCATTAAGATGAGCTACTGGGTTGTAGATTTTCACATGATTAGCCAGCTTGATCATCATAGCCTGGGTCAGATGCAACATGAGCTAGATACAAGTTAAAACTTTAGAATTTCTATGCATCTGAGTTATAATTTTCTGTTGTACTCTGGTTTTGGCAAGGTAGGCCAGTGTCAATTGCCTAATGGGAAAATATCAATATGCATAAGACTTGTAAGCCAAAATACTAGGATGTTTGTTTACCTAATTAGGAGTGCATATTATCTATGTAAGGGTGCATCCCAATCTCGGGAGTAGAAAGTAGGTGCAGTTTGGCAAGAGCTAAGTCTGAAGGCTCACCCAGCAAAAGTCTTTGTGGGCTGCTGCTGGCTTTCATCAATTAAAATAGTGCAACAGCAAAGTTTGTTATTAAATCTCCTGCTCCTTGGCTGCCATCTACCAACCTTTTTTCCCAGATATCTTTTAAATTGAAAGAATTGCAGTACAGTAGATTTCACAAATTACACATTGTTAAAAATAAAGTTTCATGTGGTCAACTCCAATGCCCGATAAGTTTAATCTGATCTGGACAACCGTTACCTGGCAAAGTAAAATTGTGCAGTCAGTGAGTAAGTACTCGTGTACCACCTCCTTTCAATATATTTATGCAAGGAAATTTTAATGAAATCCTGAGTTTAATAAATATCAAATGATATTCAGTTGGCCATTATCCACTGTAAATGCTAACCCAGAGTATTTTATACTCAGATTAATCTAAGTAAGCCAGTTACTATTTCATGTAATGTTTCAGGTGTAATTTTTCTTTCAAAGTTGGCTTATCTGTTTCTAGTGTTGGTATCTAATTTTATCACAGCAATGTTGTAAAACTGTCTGGTCTGTCTTTCCTTTCCCTGTTCCCTTTCCCTAAATTCTGCAAGGCAAGAGAATGGGAAAAGCTTTTAATTATCACTGGATTAATAGGGCAAAAAGAGCTTGCATTTATATAACAGCTTTCATGTTCTCAGGACACCCATAACATTTTATAGAGATATTGCCACTCTATCTAAATTATGTGCTCATGC
>JARFYF010000052.1:118825459-118838372 GCA_030265395.1 Rhina ancylostomus | reverse complement strand
TTATACAGCTGGGTGCATGCAAGCATTTTTCTGTAGTAGAAAGACCCTCATTTGCACAACTTACGAACAGGTCAAGTAATTGACATTTGAAAATATTATTTTATTTAATCCAGTGGGTTGATTGTACTGCAATTGTAATTAGTAGAAGGGAGCACAAATTTTGGTTTTTCTGTTGCCCAATCGAAGTCCAGAGTACTGTGCTGTCCACACTGGGGAGACGCACACTCTCCTACTAAGGGACACAATCAAGTAGTTGAAATGGGAGAGGACAGGGGCGGAGGGGGGCTGGTGGGAAGAAACATTTTTGCTTGCATTAAGATATTTCTGAGTAATTAACAATACCACTGTTGAAAATCTGTATTTGTCTATTTTCTAATTAAACCATCTTGCAGTTGACAATGTTAAGCTAAATTCCTTACAATTCCACGATGTAAACATCTTTCTGTAAAGTTTTAAAAGCAAAACAATTACCTGCTACAATAGCAATGCACTGTGGCTTTTTTTTAAAGAAAGCTTAATCTGAACCAGCTGCGAAGCACAGTCTAAACCTTCCATTTGAAAGTCACAGAGCGAATGCAGGAATCATGAGTGGAAAATAGTGAAATGTTAGGTGACTGCACTGAGCACATTGTTTCTTAAAAATGTTGAAAACTAGTCCCAAGGATCTTCTGTCCTACTTAACATTAAATAAAAATGTCTTGTAACATTCCCATGGAATAGATGAAAGTGTTTTTCAAAAAAATTGAGAAAGTGAGACTTGATTTGATAATTAGTAACTATGAGAATACAAGAGAAAACTGGGTTATTTGGGGGGGAAAAAACAATCCTTGGAAGGATAATACACAAATTAAAGGCTATAAGTATGTTTAAGGTGATGGGAGTTTTGAATACTTCTGTAGTTTTTCTATAATCAGAAACTGGTGTGTAGACCAGTTTATTAAAAGTTCATATGAATTTTCTGCTCAAATAGAATCATCTTCATAAAATTTAGCTCTGTAAGAATATTCAGTAGACATTCATTTGTGATTTTTTTCAAGTATCACTAAGGAATACATAAACTTCCAACACAATGCAACAGATTAAGATAATTACATAAATGTACAAGGCCTCTATAATATACTTGTGAATACAAGATGTATAACAGTCCCAGACTCATTTTTCTGGTAGATGGTGCCTTTCTCCTTCAGAATCAAACAATACTTCTGCCTTTACAATTCAGGGTGGTGAGGAATGAAACTTGAGTCTATAAATCCAATTGGACTGAAATTGTTGGAGTGTTGGAATTGAACAAAATACAGCTGTAATGTATTTACACCAAAAGATTTTTGTCTCCAAGTATTGTTAAATGTGCTGTGTATTTCAGGCAATTTTCTGTTTTTATTCCTATTTAGAATTTTGCCAGCTGCTTGTCATGGTGCAAGCACTTTGATTTTAGAAACAAACCTAAGAGCAAACAAAATGCTGTAGATAGTGTTGTTTATCCTAATGCATTGTAAAACTGAAAAGTAGATGCTGGACATGAAAAAAACAGAAAATGCAGGTGAGGCAGCATTGGGTGGAGAGAAACCAAGGCAACATTCACTCTCTGCATTTATTGAAAAGCATAAGATTTTTCAACATTCTAGGTTCAAAAACTGGTCAATTTACTTCTATATTTAAGAGTGAATAGAATGGACCCATCAAAAATGAGATGTGATTTCGTCGAATGTTTAATTCTTAAAGGACCTGATAGCGTATATGCTGAGGTGGTAACCCCTGGCTGATGGGAGCCTAGTTTTGTCTTGAGTTATGGCTTCAGTGGTAAAGCCCAAGCCGAGTAGTCCTTGAGGTGGTGGCAAACCTTTACATTGGGAAGTAAAGGATTTTGCATTGTGGCAACAAAGGTTTATCAACACATTTCAAGTCAGGATAGTGTACGACTTTGAAACATTTCAGCAGGTGATCCAAAGTACTTGTCGCCGTTGTCATCTGGTAGATGGCATGTATTTTGTAGATGCTGCTCAGAAATTCTTAGTGAATTTCTGTAGTGCAGATTGATGGTGGTACACAGTGCAAGGCTATCACAGTGGCTGCAATTCAGGTGTTGAATTCTGTAGCAGTGGAAATTGGTTAGAGGCTCAATAAGTGAGTGCAAACTTCAGAGCTGGGCTTGCTTTTATGAGGAATATAAAGACAATATTGCCCCACTAAATGTGTTAGTCATGAAATTTTATATTCTTAAAATTCTAATTGATATACATGTGGTTTGTGGCCACTTGGTTTTAGATGCAAACTTCGCTGAAATTAGGTGTTTTTTGCAATGTTATGACTTTCAATGCAGTTAATGGTTGGCACTTAAAAATGTATGTTCCAAGTTCAAATATGTAGTGAGGAATTCTGGAAAATCTCGCTTCTGTACAATTTCGAAGAATATTTTGGAAGCCACTGCCAGTTGCCATTTGGAGCTGAGGAAAGACGGTAATCAGTTACTACTAAACATAGCAATGCCTGCGCTGTATTCAACCAATAACAGAAATTTAATTTTAATACTTTATGTTCCCTGAATTTATTTGGGGTGGACAACTTGAGTGTTTTATGTCAACACAGCTCTTACAAAGTAATTTAAAGCATTGGGGCTAAAAAGCCATCTCCTTTTGGCTAATGTCACAATTGCAAAACCCCTGCTTACCCAAATAAGACTAATTTCCACTGACACTAAAACATCTCATTTGTCCTTTTCATGGAAAAGATGTGTGCACTCAAATATCATTACTGACCTGTGCAATGATGATAAAGGTGTATTTTCTGATCCTCTGAATTTTAGCTGGGGTTCTGGGAAGACGCATTGTGGCAGGAATATGAAAAGATGGTATAAAGAACACTGAAAATTTACTTCTAAAAAAAACTGCAGATGCTGGAAATCCATAATAAAACAATAGTGGAGAAACTCAGCAGGCCAGGCAGCAGCTGTGGAAAGAGAAACAACCAATATTTTGGCTCTGCAACCCTTCATTAGGACCAAAGCTGAAGGGTTTTGCAGGCCCTAAACATTGACTATTCCTCTTTCCACAGATGCTGCCTGACCTGCACTTTTCCAGAATTTTGTGTTTTTATTTAACACAAATCTTAATTTTGTAGTATCAATTTAGATGGTCTTTTTAGGGTTTGAGCGAATAACTGGTGAGAATGTGACCCTATGAATGGTGTTAATAGTAGCTAACTTGTTGCAGCCAATTACATGGTGTGTGAATGAGTTATTAGTGAAGTGTTTTATAAGCAAAGCTAAATAAAACATTAATAACATCCTGAAGCATGACTACCCAACAGAATTAAACCAGAAAAGCACAGGAGCTAGAAGGCGTAGGAAGGCGAGGTTAAAGAAAAGGGCTGTCCCCTAATGGGAGTGGAAGTGCAACTATGCTCCATGTTACTGCTCACAATAATTATTAAAGATGAGACTGCTTTATTGGCACTTTTACCTAGGATACTTGTTCATAATTTCCACCTGCAGTTGGTCACTGAACTACCATTGCCTTGCTGTTTTAATTTTGAAATGTGCCATAGATACAAAGACATTCAGTACGTGACAAGGGTAAATTTCAAGTTGATGCAGCACATTGCTTTAGGTTGTCTCAGTCAAAACCACTTTGTATAGTTCTATATAGGTATTTGAAGTCCATCAGCATCCTTTGAATCCCAGTCAGTTTCCCTAGCAAACCTACCCATAATTATGACTAATCTGTGATTTTTTTTCTTGATTTGGAGCAAACTGCCAGTTTCAGTAATGTATTTTCCTTCTGAACATTCCCCATGTAGCTCATTTACAGTAAACAAATCACACCCAGTGAAATTAGCCGTTTTAAGGGGAAAAGATGCAAGTTAGAAGTGGGAGTTGCTATATGGCCCTGCAAGCCTATTCTGCCATTTAATAAGATCATGGCTGATCTTGCTGTAACCAAAAACTCCACATTTCTACCTCCTGTAACCTTTCACCTTATCAACTATATGTCTCTTAAACCTAATCAAGTCTTAAGCTCTTCCTCAGAGTGGTGGAATCTGATCCTCACTTTAAAAAAAAACTGCCTTATCTCTACTGTAAATGCATGACCCCTTCTTAACAGTAACCCATCGTTCTAGATTCTCTCACGAGGAAATGTTATCTCCACATCCACTCAGTCAGTACCCCCTCACTCTTCCAAACTCCAGTGGAAAGAAACCCATCCTGTTCAACCTTTCCTCAATACTTCCTGCCCATTCCAGCTATTAGTTTAGTAAACTATTTCTAAACTGCCCCTCCCCCACATTAACATCCTTGTATAAGGGGACCAATACCAATGTTTGCTATCCCAAATACTACTAAAGCTGAGACTCAAAGTAGAAAGGAATGCAAATCTACACTTCCATTTGTTGCAAGTCTCGTTTGATGCTTATTCTGTTGTTGGAAATGAATTCTTTGCTGATTTTTACCTGTCGGTGCAGTGATGCAAAACATCCTGTAACTCTGTTTCCATTTCCTTTCCAAGAGTTTGGACAAGGTTTCTGGTAACAATTCTCTTATCATCCTCCAATTTTACTCCATGCCGAATCCATTGCCAAACCTGTAAGACAAGGTTACTAGAAATATTAAAACATTTTATAGTATAATGTGGTATGTAGTTTCTAATCTTGCATGAAACACAAGTCTTTCTCTAACCCAATCTTGCCATGTAATTGAAAAGAACTGAATTAGCTGTCTTTTAATCAACTTTAGCTTTACACAGCAATTTACACTGATTTATTTTTCATTGGCAAAGACACTGAACTAATGTAAACTTTGCAGCATTGTTTCAGTGTGATACCATAATTTTTAAAATTTTCCTGTAACACTTTCATTCTGACTTAGTACTATTTTTCACCTTTTCTGATTTTCAAACACTTGGGGGCATCAGTTATCTTGCACAATGTCTACAGCAGAGAAAAAATATCTTCATTTCAATCAATTTGTAAATCTATCTAATTTTACATATTTACACTATCTTTGTATAGTTTTGCACCTATTTTTCTTCTCTTGTAACTTGAGGGACAGAAAATGTAAGGTGATGTACTGTTCTGGAAGTGGGATTGTCAGAAAATCCTTGCAATGTGAGGAGTTGAGGTGGATGGTGGATCAGAGTTATCCTAATAGGAAGCAAGGGGTCTGTGATAGGACGAGAGAGATTACTTCCCCCCCCCCCCCAAACCCACCCTCAGGCAGTGAGTGGAGGCTGACACCGTGCACAGCTTTCAGAGAGGAATGTGAATGCATGAGGTGTTCCATGCACTGTGCTTGTCTTTTTGTTTACAAAATGATGCATTCTCTGTGTAACTGTTGAAATCTAAGTATATTTGAGACTTCTAAAGTTATAATTAAATTATATTGGGACATGAGTATTTAAAAATCTTACTGTATCCAGTGTGCTGACTTCAATGAATTGTGTACACTACACCAATTTGCCTTTCACCAGCAATGCTGCTCAGTCTCTCACCATTTTAACAAATACATTCCTTTTATGTTATGTGCACCAAGGTGGGTGACTTCACATTTTTCCACATTATATTCCATTGCCACGTTCTCAACTGCTTAATCAACTTGTTCTCATCACCTCCCAAGCTCTTGACATCCTCCCTGTTCTCACCATCCCACCTAGTTCAGTAAACATAAGAGACATAGTGGCAGATTCTCTCCCACCATTCAGTAAAGGATAATGTTAATCTTTCTGGAGGAAAAAAAATCAGAAAACCCATTTGAAAAAAATCTAATTTAATAAGACCCCTGCCAAAGCCAATACTTCAACTGATGAAATGAAAGATCCTTTTGATTTCATTGAATTTTGGGACCCAACCAATATTTCTTAATGGTTTGTTATAATTTGGAATACTCATGCCTTTGATGTAAAAACAGTTCAAATGGGAACGTGTACCTTTTAAAGAAAAAGTACAGCCATGTCTACATGTTAATCCTATTCAGAATGATTCCAGCTTGGACCACTCATACTTACTGTACCAATCAGCCAGGCAGTATAGGAGAAAGCACAATAGCCACCTGGAAGCTTAATTTAGTGTCCCCACTAATTCTTTGCCTCGCTGCACGAGTTACCAGGTGGCTGGTAGCTCAAACCTGGTAGTTAGAGCTACCAGACCACCTCTGACAGATTTTAAAGTCAGCTGGTGCTGAGTTAACACACACAGCTTCACTGCAACATTCTACAAGGTGATGTGGACTGCTGAGGTTAAATTACTCTTCCTTCTGGTTCTATGTTTTGTTTTAACTGGTGTGCTTTTTGGCATTTTAATTTGAAGACCAGCATAAACTTAGGGTTGTGCCCTATCTAAAGTGTGGAGAAAATAGATAATTATTCAATTATAGAATCAAAAGTTGTCAGAGAGAGAGAGAAAAAACCTCTCTGATGTGTCCAGCAAAGGAAATTGGGAATCTGTGGTATAGAGTATATATCTAGGGTGTTAATGTAATAAAATCAAGGTATAATTGCTTCATTTTGGTAGCATACTTTTTTTTCTTATGGATATTAGGGAGCAGTGCAGGCCAATATACTTAAGAAAATACATTTTGTATTTATCACATCAAGTCAGATCTAGAAGTGGATGTTCCACCTCAACAGCTGATTGCTTGTTTCAGGGCAAATCACTGCACCCACTCCTCCATCAGCAGGAGGAGCAGCAAGATGAATGTTGCTTTAGAACACAGAACAGTTCAGCACGGGACAGGCCATTTGTCCCACTATGTTGTGCCAATCTTGATGCCAATTTATACTAAATGTCCTGTTTAGCATTCATATCCCTCCATTGCTTTCGTATTCATGTGTCTATCTAAAAGCCTCTTAAACTCCACCAAACTGCCTGATTCCACTACTACCCCAATTGTTTTAAAAAATCTTCCTTATACCGAAATATAATAAACTGTTGAGGGATGAGATAGGCAGTGGATGGCTCCTGTAAATATATGCAGAGTACTTATTTAGCAAGAAGGAAAGAGGCTGATAACAAATACTGTCAAATTTGACCAACCAAAACAATATTCCTTGTCTCCAGACACAGATGTCAAGCAAGCAGGCAATATTGATGTTACCTGGACTCCTCTGACTTAATTTTGGGCATCATCACTGTTTGCAGAAGCAGGAAAGTGAAGTTTGAAGCTGTGACTGAATGGAGAGGACATGTACTTCGATATTCTTTATCATGTCAGAAGCAACCCAATGCTTTTTACAGACAAGGAACAGGATGGAAATGCAGCTGGTGTTAACAGGCACATCCAACTTTCAGAAATCTACTAGTAAGAGAAGATGCTCAACAACTGGATTGGGATAATTTGTGCCATTTATAATGGAAAAGAAGAACCAAATAATGGGTCACCCTCAGCTCCCATGTATTATTAAAAGGAAGCCCAAGAATCACTTAAACGTTTGACACCAGAGATTTTTCCAAATGACACATGCGAAGCATAAATTTAATTCCCCCTTTATTATTACAGAATTCATTAACTTTCACCTAAAGGTTATGGAACTCTATCAAAATTTATAATTACTGAGGTCTGAAGAGTTCAAAAAATTTGAGCAACATAAGCAAGCAGAAAGAAAACAAACAAGATACTCAATTCACGTGTAGCTCTTTGTAATGAGGAGTCTTTCTAATTGCAAAATTTATTAATTTCAAGAAAAAACCTCCTTTAGCAAATACATAAAGATGTGCCAACTACATGCAGTCAGAAAACCCACTTACAAAACAATTCTTCAAATTCGATTATATTTATCCAAAAAAGTTATTAATGAAAGGTTCCAACTCCACTGTCTTTTAGATCACAAAAGGGTGGAGCCTCACTTGGATTTGTTCCAGAATAACTGAATCGAATCAATGTCTTCCCTTGCCCTCATGTTCCTCAACCATACTAAAAAGAGACATTGTCATATTAGTAACAATCAGATTCAGTGCTAGCTCCTTTCATGCTGTTTCGCTGCAGTTACTATGTCAGTGGGATTATTCACAATATGAGAGATTGTGCAGTTTCTTTCTTTGGAAAAAATATATTTTATTAAAATAAATAATGGATAAATTAATTGTGGCAGTCATGACTTTTGATATAATGCCTTCTCCATATTACCAGCTGCATTGTGATCAAGCTGTTAACCTGACCAGTTTATTGTGACCAGAATCTTCACCCATTAACATCTTGAAGTCCTTTTATTCCTTTTGAGTTTCCACTACTTATACCCCAGAACACAGGCAGTTTCTTTCATCACAGCATGTAAAGATTTTAGTCCCACTATACTGAACTATGTAACGATCTACCTTATTCTGTAAGGGAAGCCTAAGCTGATGACTCCAAACATATGTATTTCATCAATAAGCAATCTGTCACACTTTATCGGCATCCCACATCTGTGATATTGAGCCATACACCAGTTTATTAATGTCAAATACATTATCCGTGTAATACACTTGCTAAAGTCTAGCTCTTCTATTATGGTTCCATAGTGAAATGTTCGCATATGATAAATTAGTTTTACTACATATCTGTGCGTCATGATTTGTCAGGATAAAGAGTTGATAAGGTTCTAACTACACACACAGACCCAGATGGAAGTACTTATTGGATCTGCAGCACAGGTGCTCCAATGAATTTTAAACACTGTATAAATATTGACTTCACGTGTGGCTATATACCCATTTTACCAAAGGAAAACTAGGGATCATCGCTGATGCTTTTGTTGATCTCAAATCCCGTGATATCTGTGGAATCAAAACCTGAAGCTGGGTTGCTTTCAGTCCCACCCTAATCACTCCAAAGAAATATCATGTAATGTAACTAAACCCCTTCTTTGGGGGGAATTGCCCCTGCCACAGTCACATCACTTTCCTATGCATTTATTTTTAATAAAATATTCATTATTGAAAAGCATGTGGCTCGGATTTCACCAGACTGCTCCACACTGCTGGCATTTAACCATGTATGTGTCCATAATGTCATGACTTACACATAAATGTGGAAATCTTGACCCTGCTGGCTGAAGATGGCCAGTGATTTCCCAGCTGCATTCTGCCACTGGACTCTGTGCAGAGTTCAGGAACTAGCTGAGATCACCCAGAGTTTATGCTGCTGAATCCGCTCTCAGATCCTCAAACTGAATAATTTTGATTTCAATTGTAAGGTTGCAGAGAGAAAATGTGAGAATAAGCTAAATTACGTTTTTTTCATTATTTATAATTGCTTTAATCTTTTTAATTATTTAAAAGTATGTTAGGTGTTTTTAGTTAGTTTTACTTTTTTAAATTAATAACATAAAGAATTGCAATTGTTTATTTCATTTCTTGTAGTTTTTATATGTTTCTTAATGTCAGGGACTTTCAGAAACATTGTTAGTCCTTGACTGCTTTAAAAACCGGCAAAGCTGAATTTTGCCAATGCTCAAAAGTTCCGAGAGCAATTTTGATCTGATCTGCCCATGTAGCCTGATTACATTGCTGTAACCTCAGCCATTGCTCAGGGCCTTGCCGCTCCTCTGTAATGTTGATCTGAGCCATAAAGTGCAACCATACAGAACTGAAACAGGCAAGTTCAGACTCTGAGGAAATGCAAGTAGTGAATGCAGCCGGTGGGTCACACTCAGAAAAATTCAGTTCCAAGATTGTGGGTCATAAAGATAACTTCCAATATTCAAAGGTTTTTCGAAACTAAATTTAATAACAAAACATGTTTTCTTAACTGAAACAGTGTCTAATTTCCTCCTCAATTTAGTTTTTCCATTTTACCTTTATACACAAAAAAATGATGCCAGCTGTGACTCACTTGGTTACACTCATACTTCTTAGTCAGAAGATTGCAGCTCAAGGTTAATGCTCTGGAGCCCCAAGCACTAAGACCTAGAGTGGACACTCCTGTGATATTATGGTGACACTGATGTTGTGCTACACTATCAGAGATGATAACTTTAAGATGAACTGATAAACCAAGGCCTTATCTACCCTCTCAAATGAAGGTAAAAGCTACAATGGTGCCTCCTCTAAGAGGAGGCAGGGATTTATTCCTAATTTCCTGATCATTATTATTTTATCTGTCCAATATTGCATTATTGTTGTGTCAACTTGCTGTGCACAATCTGGCTGCTGCATTGCTACATTTCAACAGGGACTGAAGTTCAAGAGTATGTCATTAGTTGTAAGACACTGTGGAATTTCCTGACAGGAACATCAATGCAAGTCATTCTTTCTTTTTATCTTCTTTGATTTTGCTAATGAGTATGATTTTTAGAAGTTAAAAACAGGGTTGTGTTGCGTTGCAAAAATATTACCCAAGGTTTGCATACTAATATATAGTTCATGCATCATATGCCAAATCCCCCACCAATCCCCCTCCCCCTCCAGGATCTTAACCTTGCAACTGCACTAAGTGTTACACCTTCCCCTACACCTCCTCCCTCACCAACATGCAGGCCCTAAACAGTCCTTCCAGGTGAGGCAGTCCTTCACATGTGACTCCATTGGTGTCATTCATTGCATCCGGTGATCACAGTGTGGCCTCGTCTACATCGGTGAGACCCGACACAGGTTGAAAGATGTCTTCGTCAAGCACTTTCACTCCGTCCACTATACCAGCCAGGATCTCCTGGTGGCCAGCCATTTTAAATTCACTTTCCATTCCCACACCGACATGTCTGCCCACAGCCTCCTCTACAGCCAAATTGACGCTAGAGAACAGCACCTCATATTCTGTCTTAGTAGTCTCCAATCTGATGGCATGAATATCAATTTCTCTAACTTTCGGTAACCACTCCCCTCTGTTCCCATTTTTCCCTTATCCCACTAGCTATTTCCCCTCTTTCTTTCCAGTCCTGATGAAGGGTCTCGACCCAAAACTTTGACTGTCCATTTCTCTCCATAGATGCAGCCTGACCACTGAGTTCCTCCAGCATTTTGTGTGTTGCCCCAGATTTCCAGCATCTGCAGTCTCTCTTATGTCTCCATATGCCAAATAATGTTCCTGTAGATCTACCTAAAGGTCTAATAGCACTGTTTCAATATTCATACTATCACCCACATAACATGAAGCAGATGTGAACAGGTCAGATAGAGCAATTTACAGGAAGGAGTACAGAGTGAGACACTTATCATAGGGGTGGAAGAAGCAGACATGATATGTGAAGACGGATTGACTGCTATTCTGTGGAGACCTTAATGGACATAACGTTTGCTAATTTTGACCTCATGGGGACCCAGTACTGAAATGAAGGATATTCTATGAATACTCAGTTGAATCAGCTATTTGTCTCTTTCCAAAGTATGATGCAAGCTAGTCTGGGCAAGGTTGCCAATTCTTCAAGCAACTTTGTATTTTCACATAATGATAGTTGTCTACTAAACAAGATTTTCTGGGGGGGAAATGAGGAGTCTGGCACATGCAGAAACTCAAGCTTAGGAAAAGTGTGCCTCCATTATATGATTTCTCCTTGTGCAATAGGTATGTAAACTCCCTTTCACATGAGTATTCTATTTGTCCAAGCCAAGAATGCTGAAGGTCAAGATGGCAAACCATAGCTCTAGAACCATAACATTTGCTCTGGAGCCTTGCTGATGCCTTAACACACAACCCTATTTGTTCAGAGCTCAGGTAAGGTTCCTGCATTGCTTAGCGTGAACTTATTAACATTCAGAGCATTGGTTTGCACTGCCATCTGGAATTTAGTAGAGAGGATTTCAGCTGCTGTGACAAGCCCTGCACTCCAGGTTCTATGACTCAGCATGGCCGGGAATAATTCATGAACAGTATCTTGGAATAAGGAGGTCCTGCCTGGCTCAGGAGTTAGAATATTAGCAAAGAAATTCAATATCATTGCCCCTGGAGTGCTTCTTCCAGTTTTGGTAAAATTCTGCTTCCCACAGAGCCCTTCCAATTACCTCCTGCTCCAACAAGTTCATTGAAACAACAAAATGACAATGGAGCTCATCTGTGCATTCCAAATGAATCCCTGAAATCCATTTCTAATCAAGAAGCCATGCAAATTGAATTTCAGCTCCCTCAGATTCAAACTTCCTTCATCAGGTGTCTCACCTCCCCAAAGAAAGATGCTGCTATCAGGATAATGCACCAAACAACAGAAATGGTGCTCACTGAACACTGGAGTCTCACCGAAAATTGGAGTCTCCTGAAAATAGATCTCCTTCTGCTGATGCAATAGCTCATGGGTCCTTGAGAGCAACATAGGTGCTGCCAATACCATGTAATGAAGTCAGAAGCATATGCTGTCTCAATAACGCATTGGCAAGCTGCAAACCTGTACCCTGTGTGGTCTCTAGTCAATGAATGGAAGTGCAGGAAGCTTGGGTGTAAAATTAGAGGGGCAATGTCAATGCAGTCTTGATGTTGTTCCTTGGCTGCATATTTAGATCTGGAAGATATCACAATCATTTAATGGCATCCACTGAAATAACAAGCTTCCTCTCGCAAGGAGTTGATGTTCAGGTAATTTTGTTGTATGCACAGAATGTACACATTAATGAACATACAGCATTAATAAAGTACAGTTGCTGATGTAATTAACAGTTTATATTAACAACGTATTAGTCATGTTAATTTACATTAACACTTTCAATGATAAATCAATGATAAAAAAGATAATCTTTCAAATCTGGTTTCTCTCTTACTGTTGCTAGCAACCAATGTTTACATTTTCAAAGAAAAACAAAATGCTGTTAAAATCAATCATAATTTTTCACAGACGTTTGATCTTTATGAAAAATCAAAACGGTGAAACAACCTTGTTAACATGCTTCATATAAATCCATTTAATGAATTAATAAGTCAACATTTTTATGCCTTTTATTCTTTTCAAAAATCACCATTTATTCTACTGAAACAGTGTGTGTAGATACAACACCCACTTCACGCCCCTAGCACCAGACACCT
>JARFYF010000052.1:118785701-118804842 GCA_030265395.1 Rhina ancylostomus | reverse complement strand
CGCACCATCTTGTGTCGGGGCCTCCGACGACGCTCGCAATCGTGGGAGCCGGTTCGTGAAAGGTAAGTCGCCACAGTGTGATCCAAGAGAGGCTGGAAGGTAATGTTGCAAGATTTTTACTTAAGCAGATTCATCCCCAGCATTTATGATGTCACCCTCCAAAATAAAACATGGAAGCTAACTTCAGTACTGTCACATGTGACAAATATCCCCTGGTGATTCATTGAAAGAATCATATGAAATTCCCAGGTAGGTCAGTGTGTCACCTGGTATGATAATGAAGCATCCACATTGGGAAGGCCCAAGGTTCAGTCTCTCACCCAAGATGATATCTGTTCTCAGCCACACTGACAGTGGTGCACTGTAAATATCTGCTCTTTTGTTTGCTCTTCAGTAACTCCCATGTATCAAACATGATCTAATAAACTCAACACTGCCTCTTTATCATTAAGGAAGAATAAATGGAATATGTTGAAGTTTTGGGTAAATACCTCTTTTTTTGATGTGGAAAAACAATGAAATGCTATCAGGTACTCTTTTGTAAGTAATATGGTATTCAATGAATACTTCTACTACTGAGGCAGTCTATTGATACCAGTCTGGAAATATCTGATCCCATCTGACTTCAGAACACTAGCAGATAGTTTATTATTTGGATGGACGACTGCCTAGGGAGACCAGATCAATAGGCTTTGCCTGGAGAGGAGATGGGAGCTACATGGTCACCCTGCCCAGGAATCAACCACAGTGTGCAGCATGTTACAGCATTTAAGGTGCCTGGCAGCTGCAGACAGACTTTGACTCCTGAGACAGTCAGAGCAACAAATCGTAGTAAAAGCAGGGATACAAGAATTCAGAAAATCTTTCAGCATACCTTTGACAGATAAAAGAAAGGGCCACATTCATCTTCCAACAAGATTCTTCCACAGTGGTACATCAGTAGTCCAAAATCAAACAGCGGGCCAGGGACCTCCCTTCCATTAACCTATTAATTGCAATCAATATTCATTTCACATGAAATTTTAGAATAGCCAAAATCAAGAACATTGATTATTGTAATAGGAAAATAATTTTTTTCAAACTGAAGAACAACATACCAGCATGTTGTGTTCGACCATGTTCCAAGCTCTCGGTCTTAGCATTAGAATGGGAGCCTTTGAGATAGGTGGTACATCTAGATATATAAATCAACAGCATTGTAAACATTTAACTATTGCTATTGTAAATGCTAAGAAATGTTGTCCTTGGTATGTTTTTCTCAGTGGAAGACTATTGGATCTAAATATGTTGATGTGGTAAAACTCAATTAGCCAGAAGGTTGTTAAGGTTCACAAGTAATTCTCACCATCTGAATACACTGGTAGAGGAGGGGCGTTGCTGTGCTCCCACACCCAGTGTATTAAGTTGCTTCTTATTGTCATGTGAAAGTTAAGGCACTAATCACAAAGTTAAATCCCAAAGGTATTTTAACTCTGGATTAACTATGGGCTGTGCAGTCTTGCGCTCTGCAGTTAAAGGCACGACTTTGCTCACTTGAACCCTAATACCAGAGCATACTCCAAGTATGTTTCCCTTATTTTACTGGTCTCTGAAGTGAGCACACTTTGGGCCTTCTCCTTTGCCAAAATTCTTTTCTCACTAGATGCCAATATTCAATGACCCATGCAAATCTCCTGCAAGTTTTTTACTTTCTTAATGACCAGTTCCAAGGAAGCCAGCATTCTTACTGGAGGGAATCAGTATTGGGATGAAATAATAACATCCTGGATCTCAGGCTATAGTAGGAAAATGAGTCTACTGCAGATGCTGCATCCATGATAACCACCCCAGTATATAAAAAAAATCACCCTTAATATTTGGAATGCATCGGTCAGACTGGAACTTTAATAATTTAGGACCACCGTAAATTTCAGGACTCCTTATTATTTTTGCCTGAAAGTGATCTTAACAGAATGTATAATTTATAAATAATTCACTGAAGATAATGCATACTAGGTTGCACGCATTCCATAGAACCATAGAACAATACAGCACAATACGGGCCCTTCGGTCCACCATGTTGTGCCGCCATCAAGTTATATCTCTCACCATCTAACCCTTTCCTCCCACATATCCCTCTATCCCACACTCCTCCACATGCCTATCCAACAACCTCTTGAACTTGTCCAACGTATCCGCCTCCACCACATGCAGTTCAATTATTCAATGCACAATACAGTAGCACATTCACACAGTATTCTGTTTCCAAAATTCAATTCCATTGGCTTCACTGAAATGGAATTTCAGAAGCACAGTACAAAGTATTATATGATTATTGTATTACTTCAGGCTAATAGGAAATGGCCATATCTGTCATAAAGCTGCAATGTGTCATTTCTATATATTTTTATTTTTTTCTTCAGACAGGTTATGGATGAAAGCAGGTCCTATGCAATGTCAGACTAGATGGCTCCACAGGAACTGGATGCATGTACATAATACAAGAAAATAGGAGCAGGCCAGAGGGTGGAGAGTCTTTGTAATTCTCTTCTCCAGAGAACCGTGGAGGAGGAGTGATTAAGTATATTCAAAGTGGAGACTGACAGATATTTAAATTCCAAGGTAGAAAGCAGGAAAGTTGTGTTTAGGCCAAGTTTGGATCAACTATAATCTCATCAAATGGCAAGAGACCAACTGGCCTACTCCTGCTCTTGTTCCTTCTGCTCTCATATGTAGCTCAAACTCTGCTTCACCTAACAGCACTTCATAATTATAGGATCATAGAACTCTATGACACCAAAGGGCACAATTTAGTCCAGCATGTTTGCACTTGTCTAAAATAAAACTATCTGACCTAACTTCACATCCAAGTTCTTGACCTGTGGCTTTTTTTTTGGCATAAAATACATCAAGTAGTCCAGCAAGTATTTTGGAAATGCAGAGACTGTTTCTGGCAGTGTAGAGCCAGAACCAGTCTCAGCACCTGATAATAACAAAGGACCTACCATTGGCTTCATTCTTTCTACCAACTAACCAATGTATTCTCCTGGAGTAATTTTAATGGGAGCCTTGAAATACATGGGTTACACAACCATGACAATCAGAGAAAGTAAAAATGACTGTCCTGGGCCCTAAGAAGTAATTTGTTTACTAAAGCTGCTGCTCAGCCAAGCACCAAACAGAGGATGCATTCTTACCTGGAAACTGGCTATGAACTGCCTTGTAAACATTGAAAAGTCCTTGGATTTGATTAAAATAGGTTGGACAGTGACCATCATCAAAATCAGTCTGTAAACACATATCAAAATATATCAATTATTTAAGGTTCATTTTCATAGGTCATGCTTATACATCATCCTTCCTGTGTATTAACACAAGAATTGGGTCTACCAAATACTTACCAAGTGACCCAGGTTCTCACTGGAATCACTCCAAAGGACAATCAGGTTAGTAATTCCACACTCACCAAAGCTTTTGAATTTCCATCAATCCCAGCCAAGATATAAGGATCATCCTTGTATCCATAAAGACAGTCACTCTGATGTTTTTCTTTTCCAGAGAAAAAGGAGGAAGGGGACATCATATACTTTCTCCATATACTGAGGCAAAACTATGAGATATCACAGCAGTGAGAGACTGAAACAAAAGGTCGTGTCAAACTGGCTGGTCTAAAGTGGACAATCGGACCCCAGAAGGGATTAGAGACTTTTGCTTAATGCCCATGCCTTCTTTTGATAACATTCATGATCATGGAATAAATGATAGATCATACTTCTCTTCCACCTGTCGCTTAGTGCTTTCCAAAAGGCTAGTGAGCATAGACACCACCTGATATATCACTAAGTAAACTGATATATCACGAAGTAACATAGAATTAATTTCCATACTGAGTTAGTCAATCTTAGCCAAAATAATTTGGGCAGCAGTGACACAGCTAGCAGAGCTGCTGCCTCACTGCTCCAGCAACCTAGGCTCACCAGTGATGTCTGTGTGGAGACTCCTCATTCTTCTGTGACTACATCGGTTTCCTCTGAATGCTTTGGTGTGCACCTACATCCCAAAGACGTGCGGGTTGGTAGGTTAATTTGCAGCTGTAAATCGCCTCTATTGTGCAGGTAAGTGACAGATTCTGTGAGGAGTTGAGGAGAATGTGGGAAGAATAAGAAGATATTTGTGTAGGATTAGTGTAAATGGGTGCTTGATGGTTGGCGCAGACTCAGTGGGCTAAAGGGCCTTTTTCAATGTTGTATGACTTTTTGACTAATATAAGTGTTATAAATGTCCTCAGTGCCCAAATGCTGGGGACAGTGGTAAACATTTTAAGAAAATGGCCCTGACTTTGTCATTCAAGTGTACAATGTGAAACTAAGAACTCTTCTGGAGGACTTCAGAAATCCAGAAGCTGCTGTCACGGATTCCTTGATCCTCAACACAGTACGGCGTTTCACACCCTTCTGCAGCATAATCTTCACAATCAGTGATCTGAAGAGAATTATTTTGTGTGCTCTTCTCAGTGCATAGTTACACACTGTTGCATAGAAACACAGAAAAATGGTGTGGGGACCAATCAGCCTATCACGCCAGCTCCACCGTTCCTGGCTGATCCTCTATCTCGATACCATGTTCCCACTATTTCCACAGTCCCCTTGATGCTTCTTGTGTCTAGAAATCTATTTAAAGCCATGAAGTATCCATGAAAAAGGACCTCACATTTGCTTACAATTAAATCAATTTGCCACACTTTTGCCTGGAACTCTCCATGTCTATTGTTAACATGTTTTATATTTTTGGCCAATGGCTATTCCAATTGATCCTTTGGTTCACCATCTGTGCTGACATGGACCTTTCCACTCTACTATTAACATAGAACATATGAAAATAGAAACAGAAGTACAGAAGTGGGCCACGAGGCCCCTCAAGCATGCCTCACCATTCAATATGATCATGGCTGATCTATGCTGGCCTCAACTCCTCTTGTGTCAGTTCCTTTTAACCCTCAATCTTTCAAAAATGTACCTACCTCCACCTTAAACATATCTAAGGATCAGGCCTCCACCATCTGAGGCAGAGAATTCCAGAAATTCACTACCCTCTGAGAGATGAAATTTCTACGCACATCAGTTTTAAATGACCAGCCCCTTATTTCACAGTGATGTCCCCTTGTTCATGACTGCCCCACTAGTGAAAATATCTAAATATCCACCCTGTCAAGCCCCCTTAAGATCTTACATGTTTGAATAAGGTCACCCCTCAATCTTCTAAACAAAGAAATACAGACCAAAACTGTCTGATCTGTCCTGATAGGACAGAGGTTTTCATCTGGTAAAAATCTTGATGATGTTCCTCAGACTAAACACAATCAAATTTAGAAGATTACGATTTTTGAAGGGAGCACAGTAGAATTGGTGGAAGAAGCCACCCCCAAATGTTTATTCTTTCTTTTCTAATGTAAAAATGTCAAAGGTCACTGTTTATTCAAAATAGAAAAGTATATTTTCTCATCTCTACTCATCCAAGTTCAGTCATCTGATGAATGTCAATTTACTACTCTGCTTTCAAATCCTTTGAGGCAACACATCTAACAGTAGGAGATCTTACCTGAATGCCCTGTGCAGTAGAACACAAGGCTCTGATGAAATGTTCAGTATTGGCTGGAGACACATCCCCCAGGTCTACATGCCTGTTCTGCAATCTCTGTGGGACAGGCCGAACTTTCCAGGATTGATCCTCTCGGATATGTGAAGTATGGGGCAAAAATTCAGGAAGCCCACCAAAACGATCCAAGCCCAGCTTTTTAGCAATTCTCAGCTGAAATATCTGCAGGATGGAATGTGCTGGAATAAGACAAATTTTATGGACTAACAAACAAACAACTAAAGGGGAATGGAAAGGTGCTTTACCTATTGGCTGTAAAATCATTGATTTAACAATGCCAGCCATGATGCGTAGACTCCCCTGCTCCAATCAACAATCCTTCTGAACCCATTTCACCCAAAGTCTAAGCTTATTGATATGCCCGGTGGCTCTGACATCCATCATCATGAAGTGCTTTGAGAGGCTGGTCATGGCACACATCAACTCCAGCCTCCCAGACAACCTTGACCGATTGCAATTCACCTACTACCACGGGTAGACACCCTCTCCCTGACCTTACACTCACCTCTGGAGCATCTGGACTGTGAAGACATCTACCTTGGACTATTGTTTATTGACTACAGCGCCACCTTCAATACTATTATTCCAAGCAAACTCATCTACAAACTCCTCAACCTGGGACTCAACACCTCCCTTTGCAACTGGATGCTTGACTTCCTGACCAACAGACTGCAATCAGCAAGGATAGGCAGCAACACCTCCAGCACGATTATCCTCAACACTGTTGCCCCACAAGGCTGTGTTCTCAGCCCCCTACTCTATTCCCTACACACTCAAGACTGCATGGCCAGATTCTGCTCTAATTCCATCTACAAGTCTGCAGATGACACCACTGTAGTGGGGCGTACCTCAAATAACAATGAGTTGGAGTACAGGAAGGAGATAGCGAGCTTAGTGACAAGGTGTCATGAGAATAGCCTTTCTCTCAATGTCAGCAAAACAAAAGAGCTGGTCATTGACTACTGGAAGGGGGGCTGGTGCACACACTCCTGTTTACATCAATGGTGCTGAGGTCAAGAGAATTGAGACCTCCAAAGAGTGAACATCACCAATAGCCTGTCCTAGTCTATCCTTGTAGATGCCACGGCCAAGAAAGCTCACCAGTGCCTCTACTTCCTTAGGAAACAAAAGAAATTTGGCATGTCTCCTTTGATCCTCCCCAATTTTTATAGATGCACCATGAAAAGCATCTTATCCTGATGCATCACAGCTTGGTACAGCAAATGCTCCACCCAAAACCGCAGAAATTGCAGAGAGTGCCAGACACAGCTCAGCACATCATGAAAACCAGCCTCCCCTCCATGGACTCTGTTTACACTTCTCACTGCCTTGATAAAGCAGCCAACATAATCAAAGACTCACTCACCCCGGACACTATCTCTGCCCCCCTCCCTTCCGGCAGAAGATTCAAAATCCACGTACCATCAGACTCAAGAACAGCTTCTATCCCGCTATTACAAGACTACTGAATGGTCCCCTGGTATGTTAAGATAGACTCCTGACTTCACAATCTACCTCATTATGGCCTTGCACCTTATTGTCTACCTGCACTGCACTTTCACTGTAACTGAAATATTTTATTTTGCATCCCATTATTGCTTTCCCTTGTACTGTGTCGATGTACTGATGTGAGGAAATGATCTGAATGGATGGCATGCAAAACAAAGGTTTTCACTGTATCTTGGTACATGTGACAATAATAAACCAACTTACCAATTTACAGAGGAGGGTCAATGATGGGCTTAGAATGTAATAAATCCACAGCATCATAGATCGTCCAAGATAATAATGAAAAAATCCACTGTGGAATTATGCCAATATATACAATAAGAGTTGCTGTAACTGGCTTGTCTTTAACCCCAACTCCTTGTTCTTGGCCATGGGTTGCTGCATACCAACTTATAAACTCATCCTTTCTGCTCTATTAATGCATTTATTTCTTGTTGTTATGCTATACAGTTTTTACATTCTCACAATGTACTATTGTTAAATGTAGACATAAGTTGATTTCATAAGGACAAAATAAAGCTGTTAGCCACTGCAACATTCCAGCTGAGTTAATCTATTACCAATAGTTATTAAGGTCCATCTTATTTACAGACTGGTTAATATATAATTCTAAAAACTATTACCTTTCTATGTAGAATTTTCCTTCTATGGCACACTTACATCGTAATGCTTCAGATATAATGTGTATCTGCTTCAATTTCATTTACTAGTGCCCAAAAATGATTTGGCAGAAGATTTAGAAGATAGTTACAAAGAATGAAACTTACAGTTTAGTGAAATAAAAGGACTAGGGGTAGAGGAAGGCAGATGCCTCCTTACAGCGTCCTACCACAGAGCTGGGATATGTTAGGTTGTTTATGATAAAATTGTTAAATCATCATTATTGAGGAAATAAAGCTTAATTAGCCTCAAACAATCTAATGTGAATGTTATTATAAGATTTGGAAAGAAAATTATTTCAGTTGTCTACAGTTACCCCCACACTTCAAGATAAAAATACCTCCTCGACATCTGCATCAAAAGTAGAAACCAATTCTGCCAGGAACTGGATGGCTTCTGGTGTCAAAAGGGTTTGGAATTCTACTTCCAGAGTTGCAGGAGGTGGTTCAATCTCCACACCAGGTGCGGGCTGCAACAGAGCAAATTTAGTGCAAAGAATTTCCAGCAAACTTCACATAGATGTTGAGCATTTATTTTCATTGAGTCATTCTTTCCTTTACAGGTCCTCCCCAGGTTATGGGCTGTACATATGAACAAATGCTTGGGAGACCAGCAGGGTGGACTTGCCAGCTGCTGCGGGGCTGCAGGCATCTTTTGCTGCATTGGAGCTCAGTTCATGGCAATATCTGAATGGTTGAGTTAAACAACCTGGTTTAATGACACATTGCCTTTGGTTGGCACATGTTTATATTTAAATATATTGTTGGGTGGACGCATTTCCAACTTGCAAGCTGTTCGGGTTACGAACAGTTCTCAGGAATGGAACCCTGTTGTAACCTGGGGAGGACCTGTATATGTCAATTCCTAATTTGTTCTCTTTAAAAACAAAGTAAACAGCATGAATAGAATACACTTCAAAACAATAACCCACAATCCAATAATTATTATCTATAAATCAGCATAGTTTGTCGTGTCTAATGTAAATCACTGACTTAAATTAAGTTATATATTAACTATTTTAACTAAATTTAATCTCAAGATAGAATGTTAATTCTAGTTTGAAACAGAATATTTTTGCAACTTATCTCCAGTTGAAACAAAACTATTTTACTGTTAGCAGTATGTTTTAATGATCGCATTATAATGTAATAAAAAAGTTACCATTTATACCATAATATAAAACTGAAGTTCAACAGGTACAGCACTCCTGTCGCATAAAGTCTATCAGAAGTAGCAACTTGACAAATTAGTGCCTTTTGCTGGTCTTAATTACTACTATCTGCAACTCTGTAAGCCTTACAACTCCACTAATTTGATTCTATTAAAACAACTGCTTTTCATACTTACAGTAATTGGTTTCACTGTTGCTGCCATAGACACTGCAGTTTTCTCAGCAGTTGAAGTTGACTTTTGCCTTTTCAGGGTTTACATTTGCTCTTTCTATTTAACCTGCCACGTTCTGAGCTCAATGACCTTCAATCTTCATTCAGCATCATCACCAGATTTTGTTTGCAGCCAATTGCAACTGATCTGGAAACAAAAATGAAGAAATGTTATGAATTTAAATAGTTTTCACACTTTCTTTTTATTATTTTGCATAAAACTACAATATGGATTGGTAGTAGGGACATATGTACCATTTTATTAAAACCTTGTGGCAATTTTCCATTATTTTCTTTTTGATCCCTCCAAAAAGCAGTAACTTGGACACAGTATTCAGTATTATAGGTCAAATGTGCCCACAGGACAAGCATCAACTTAATAATGCTTAATGCATATGCTATTATTGAACATTTTCCTATGTTTAGATTCAATGTTATTTTGCACCATTACCCACTCGGAGTGTGAGCTATTAATAGATAGGAAGATGAACTGAATCACTGAAAGATTCAAGTTATGAACCTCCAAAATTACTTTCTATCTTCAACTAACCTCATATTGATTTAAAAATCCATTCTTACTTCCCTTTATATATAATGTGCCAGTCTTTCTTCATTACTTTTTTGGGCTGTTCTAAATTCATTTTGCCTCTCTATATTTTCAAATATTCCATTTGATTTTCTCTTGGCCTACTTGCTCTAGGTTTGTCACTTGCATCTTTCAAAAGAAAAAATCTCAACTCATGCTCATAACTTCAGCTTTCATCCTATCACCTTTCTTGCAGGAAAATGAAATGGAAAGTTGTTGGTGTTGAGAAGGAACTGAAATCCTTTTTCACAAATCACCAAATGTTACAGCAAGGAATCAGGAAGGCGAACTGGACATTGGCCTTTATTGCAAGAGGATTTCAGTACGAAGATAAAGATATCCTACTGAAGTTACATAGGACCCTAATGGGAGCACACCTGGAGTGTTGCACATCAGTCTGGTCTCCCTACTGAAGGAAGATATTCTTGCATTAGAGGGAACACAGCATAGGTTCACACCCCTGGAATGATGGGTTTGTCCTTTGAGGAGAGATTAAGCAGACTGGGCCTATTCTCCCTGGAGTTTAAGATAATGAGTGGTGATTTCAGTGAAACATACAATATCCTTTAGCCAACATCCAAGGAGCTTTACAGGTAAATGCAGCAATGATGCTCCTCCTGGCTTGAGCGTCTGGAACCAGCGGCCAGAGTATGAAAATAAGGAGTGAAAAATAAACTGCTGGAGGAGCTCAGTGGGTCAACCAGCATCTATGAGTGGGGAAGGAATTGTTGACATCAGGACTCCAGATTCCAGCATCTGCAATCTCTTGTGTCTCTGTAAGGATAAGGAGTTTGGCATTCCAGGCTGAAATGAGAAATTGGTAATTTGGTCTATTATTGTCACATGTACAGTGAAAACCTTTGTTTTGCATGCCAATGCACACAAATCATTCCATTATATCAGTGCATTGAGGTAGTACATGGGAAAACTCTAAGAATGAAGAATAAACTGTTACAGTTACAGAGAAAATACAGTGCAGGCAGACAATAAGATTGTGAGGTCAAGAGTCCATCTTATTGTACCAGGGGATCATTCAATAGTCTTATAACAGTGGGATAAGAAGCTCTCCTAGAGCCCGGTGGTATGTACGTGCATGCTTTTGTATCTTCTGCCTGATGGGAGGGGGGAGAAGAGAGAATGTGCTGGGTGGGTGGGGTCTTTGATTGTGTTGGCTGCTTTACTGAGGCAGCAAAAAGTGTAGACTGAGTCCACGGAAGGGAGGCTGGTTTCTGTGATGTGCTGAGCTGTGTCCACAACTCTCCGCCGTTTCTTGCGGTCATGGGCAGAGCAGTTTTCACACCAAGCCGTGATACATCCAGATAGGATGCTTTCTATGGAGCATCTATAAAAATTGGTGAGGGTCAAAAGGGTCATGCCAAATTGCTTTAGCCTCCTGAGGAAGTAGAAGCGCTGGTCAGCTTTCTTGGCCATGGCGTCTATGTGATTGGACCAGGACAGGCTATTGGTGATGTTCAATCCTTGGAACTTGGAGCTCACAACCCTCTCAACCTCAGGACTGTTGCTGTAAACAAGAGCATCTGCGCTGCCAGAGGGTAGTGAATCTTTGGAGCTCTCTACCCAAGAAAGCCATTGCTGAGTATATTCAAGAATGTAATTGATGGTTTTTTGGAATATTAAGAGAATCAAGATTTTGCAGTTCATGGAAAGTGGCACTGAGGTAAAATATTGGCCACTTATGACAGAACAGGTGTGAGGGGGCCAAATGGCTCACTACTGCTTCTATTTCATATTATTTTGAATTCTAATCTCATATCTAATAACCTACTGAAATTGTAAGCAAGTTTACTCTGTCTTATTTCCCAATGTTTCTTTTTCAGCTGATCTAGGTTAGTTTGTCTTCATTCGATTGAAATCTACATTTTTCTTGCCAGTGAAGTATGTTAACCTTTAACTAATTCCTAGTTTTATCAAGTTCTACATAAAATGGCATTGTGCAAGAATACATCAGTCAAATAAAGTATATACACCATTCCTTGATGGCTCCAGCTGGCTTGTCCTATAACCTGCAGAGCCAGACAGACGGGAGCCAGATAAACCTTCTACCATTATCAGCAGTTCTCAACTACAATTCTCAGCAAAAAAACACCCTGAAAGAGTGTGGGGATTAGAAAACAGCCTGCACCAGCAGGTGAAGGAACACAGAAACAACCAGTTCGATGGGGAATGATGCATAATTAGAGAGTGTTGGTTGCTGGAGGTCAGGGAGTAAGTTCAAGACAAGAAGCAACAGCTAGAAGCTTGTTGTCAACAAGCTGGTGATGTTGGGAGGAGAGAAATGTCAAGTATTTAGGTCGGAGGGTAGAATGTAACTGGAAGCTTGCCAGGGAAAGGGTCAGAAGTTTAGAGGAAGGAAGGAATCAGGGATAGGGAGGAGTTGGAGGCTGGAGCAACAGCAAGGTTGAGATGGAAGCCTCAAAAACCAGGGGCTGGAATCTTGAAGCTGGTTAAGGACAAACGAGGCCTGAGAAAACTTTAAGACTTGCAAGAAATTAAAGAAAAACCATACAAAAACAGCTTTTACAGTACTGCCTACTGGCAAGAAACGAGATTCAGAATGCAGAAACAGATTTGCAGCTGATGAAGACAGCTTGGCACATTAGTGGGACTGACTCCAGGTTGCAGACTAGAGTTATTGCAAAGGCACACCACTGTCAAACTATGGATTCCAAGAAGGAACAAAGAAACTCTTTGTTTTGCCCTGGCTTACTGAGTCAGCCAAGACGATGCTGCTGTTGCCAAGAGAAATCGCTGTGAAGTATGTGCCTGTCAGCTTCAGTAACTGATGGAAAGGAGGGAGCCATTAATTAAAAAGAAACCTGAAAATGTGTTATGCAAACTATTTTAAAATTTGGATCAATTAAAAAATAACTAAGTCATGCAGGTTGTGGAAGGCTTTGGGAAAACCAGTGGATGCTGCATAACTACCCAGGTGCTTACCAGAAAATACAAATATAGACAATTAATAAGGAGACCATTTAATTTATTTCAGAATCCAGTGAGCTAATTACATATTAGTTCAACATTCTACAATCATTTGTGCATGTCCCCCAACACTGGAAGCTACAGACGAGGCCAAGGGAAATATTTAAAGCAACTTTGAAAAAATCCTGGTGCACATCCAAAGGAGGAATAAACATAACCGGCTGGTTGACTGTAACATTAGGGTGGGAAAAGATGTAACCCTACCAAGGCACAACCAGCATGGAAGGAATAGGGAAGGCTAACTCCAACAGGGTCCTTCTCTTGAGAAAATGCTTGGAGTACGGTCTTGTCATAAAAACATTTTGTTTCTTCAGATAAACAAGCACATACTCAATGGCCACACTCAAGTCTAAGCACCAGCAACTGTCAGACTATGTCATCATCCGATTAATGTGGACATCTTTGTTCTCCCTTATCAGGGTTGTTTTCTCTGGGGTGGTGGAGGCTGAGGGGAGATCTGATAGAGGTTTATAAGATTATGAGAGGCATAGATAGATTAGCGAGTCAGTATCTTTTTCCCAGGATTGAAATGTCTAATACCAGAGGACATGCATTTAAGATGAGAGGGGGTAAGTTCAGAGGAGATGTGCGAGGAAAGTTCTTTTTTCCGCTATACAGAGAATGAGGTGCCTGGAATGCACTGCCGGGGGTGGCAGTGGAGGCAAATATGACAGAAGCTTATAAAGGCACGTCAATGTACAGGAAATGGAGGGATATGGACATTGTGTAGGCAGAATGGATTAGTTTAGTTGGGCATTTGCTTACTAATTTAATTAGTTCAGCACAACATTGTGGGCGGAAGGGCCGTTCCTGTGCTGTACTGTTCTATGTTCTATCAGTGCCATGACTGGTATCAATGACTGCTGGACTGATCCACTCTATTTTCTTGAACAATACGACCTCAAAAGATCAGCATCAACACAAATGCTGAAAATCAATGCTCTCAGCCTCAAGGACACCACAACGGCAGCTCTTCTCAGAAAACCTCAGAGGCAAATTGTTATCTTCCAGCCAACAGAAGCTATATAGTGTCTGCAACCTAGGCACAACCCTGAACTCCATCATATTTGGCAGCTGGTTTCTCTACCAAGAAGAACCTGGTCTAGTTTGATGAGGATGACCAGGAGATTGAGGAGCTAACTTACTGCAAAACATGGCATTGCTGGATTGAAAACTCCACCATTAAATCACCTTTATGGGTACCTGATGGCTGAGGTCCAGCAGAAAACATGATGTAAAGAACAGATAGTATGTGGAAAGCCTGCAGAAGGCTCACCAACTCACTGATAGGTTCTTCAGCACTGTCAATAATATTGACAGCCCAAACACCCAAGGCCCCAACCTGCTGACAGCAAAGAATGGAGGTGAACTTCACAAGGACAGAGAGGCAGTTAACACCTACTGGAGGGGACCCTTCAAAGGCCTCTTCAACTATGACGCTGTCCTTGATGTGTGCACCCTTGCTGTGTACATCCAACAACAGTCCATTCAGTTCAGCCTTGCCCTCTCCTGAATATCAGGAAGTTGAAAAACCTATACCCCAACTAAAATATAAGACGACCTTGGAAGCTGGTAGTATCCCTCTGAAGTTCTAAATCTGGGCAGTGAAGTTCAGTCACAAATCCATAATCTCATTGTTCACATCTGGAAAGTGGAGGGCATACTAAGAAATCACAAAGATGCCATAATCATGATCAGTTTTGAGAAATAGCCAAGTTCATCCGTGGCAACCTTAGAGGGATCTTTCTGCTCTCTGCCATAGGGAAAGTCATTGCCAGAGTCCTCCTCCACCACAGTTACTCTCCAAATTGCAGTGTGCAAGACAAGTTTTTCACTGTACAAGTGACAATAGTAAACCAATACGTGAATTTCACTACATGACAACTCTAAGAAAATGCAGGGAGCAAGATCAGCCATTATAGATGGGTTTTTCCAACCTCACAAATGCCCTTAACTCTGTCAACCAAGAGGGACTGTGCAGCACCCTTCTCAAATTCAGCCCCCTTCAGAAATCTGTCTCCATCTCACATTTGCATCATGATGGCACACAAGCCAGGATCCATGTGTCCACAGCACAGCCAATCTCAGTGAAGACTGTTGTCAAATAAGGCTTCATAATTGCCACAATACTTCTTTTGTTCTTTTGCACTGCAAAGCTGCACCTCGCCTCCAATAACCTTCTTGTGGGAATGGAGCTAATCTTCAGAACTTACATAGAACTATTCAACCTATGGCATCTAGACTCCAGGGCCAATCTCTACAGATGCTTGCATTTACTCACACTTGAAGCCCAAGTTCTGGTTCATCGCACATCACAGGTTGGTCTGGCAACTGCTCTGCCCAAGACCACAAGAAATTGCAGAGTTGTGAACGCAGCTCAGTCCATCACACAAACCAGCCTCCCCTCCATTGACTCTGTCTACACTTCCTGCTGCCTCAGGAAAGCAGCCAACAAGAGCCCTGCCATCCCAGTCATTCTCTCTTCTCCCATCAGGCAGGAGATACAAAAGCCTAACAGCACAAACCACAAGGACAGCTTCTATCCCACTGTTATCAGACAATTGAACAGACTTCTCATATGCTAAAAGATGAACACTTAAGATATCTTTATTAGTCACATGTATATCGAAACACACAGTGAAATGCAACTTTTGTGTAGAGTGTTATGGGGGCAGCCCACAAGTGTCGCCACACTTCTGGCACCAATGTAGCATGCCCACGACTTCCTAACCTGTGCGTCTTTAGAATGAACTCTTGATCTCCCAATTTACCATGATGTATTTAATTTGTCCACCTGCACTGCACTTCCTCTGTAACTACAACACTATGTTCTGCATTCTGTTTTCTTTTAACTATCTCAATGTAGTTATGTGTGGCATGATCTGTCTGGGTGACACACAAAACAAAAGCTTTTCACCGTATCTCAGTAAATGTGACAATAATACACCAATACCATTCACTGAGACATACGAGAGGATGAGCATTGCAATAACCATCTACAAGACAAAGGTTCTTCACCAAATGTCCCAACTGGACAATGTCCACCCCACCCCATACCCCAACAATAAAGGTCCAATGAATGACCTTGGAAAATATGGATCACTTCCCATATCTCAGGAACCACCATTCAGTGAGGGCAAGCATTGATGATGAGATTCACTATTGCCTGCAATGCACCAACACTGCTTTTGGTTGATTGGTGTTTGAAGATCAACATCTTAGACCTGGCACAAAACACGTAGTCTACAAGGCAGCATTAATCCCTGCCCTCTTATATACTTCTGACACCTGGACTGCCTGTAGCAGGTACTTTAAAGCACTGGAAAGATAAGCCAACCAACGTCACTGTTCTTTTCCAGAATTCAACATTGAGGTCCTAACTAAACTCTGTCCACTATATTGGGAAGGCCACACCATACACATGCCCATACCAGACTCCTGAAACAGACACTCTATTCTGAGCTGTGGCATGGGAAGTGATTACCAGATATACAAAGGTATAGATTCAAGGATGTGCTCAAAGTCTCCATGAAAAATTGCAACATCCCCATCGACTCTGGGGAATGTTTGGCCCACGACAGCTCAAAATGGAGGAGCATTCAGGATGGTTCTGGAGAACTTTGATTTTCTGCATCAACAGCACACAGAAACCCTGTGTTTATTGCAGAATATATGTACTAATTCATAAACTTCCCATTCAACTGTACCACCATTTAGGTCTTGCCCTTTCTGTAGGAGAGTCTACAGTTTCTACATTGCTCACCTTAGAGCCCATAAAACCAGTGGAAGCAAGTCAAAGAATAGTGACAGTAAATAGTAGTGTCCTCCTTAAGAAAGTGGCTCAACATTATGGAATTAAGTGACGTTAAACTGAAAATCTATCTGGCACGCAGTTAAATATTGTCGTACTGTCAATTTTGCCCTTTAGGCTGTCTTCTGAGGGGAAGGTAAAAGATTTGATGGCATTATTCTGGAATAAGTACAAGAATATTCTCTCCAGCATCTTTGCCAATATTTAACACCAAACCAACATCACCAAAACAAATTTTCTGGCCATGTTCACCTTGCTGTTCGTGATACTTTATCGTGCTCAAATTGCTGCCGTTTATTTCCTTGGGGTGTATGTGATTGGTGGGAAGGAGTGGTAATCCTAAGACAATATTTTGGGCACGTGTGTATACACAAGCACAAGAAGCATATTGAGAAATGCAGAAAGACAAGGCGAGCTGCTATTACATATGCATCTCATTTATTCAACTCTCTAAGTGCATAGGCATCATATATTTGACATAGTAAATGAGAATAAAAAACTGTAGATGCTGAATATCCAAAACAAAAGCAGAAAATGCTGGAAACACTTAGCAGGTCAGGCAGCATAGGTGGAGAGAAAAATAGAGCTCTGGTTAGAGACTTTATACCAGAACTGGGAAAGAGAGATGACGGAGATACAAGAAAGACAGCAAATGCTGGAAATCTGGACCAACAAATGCGAAATGCTGGAGGAACTCAGCAGGTCAGGCAGCATCTATGGAGGGAACTGAACAGTCGAAGTTTCGGGCCGAGACCTTTCACCAGGATAGAGATAACGTTAGTTTTAAGGTTATAGGGAGGACGGATGCATGGAACAGACGGAATATCTCTTATATGATAAAATGACGCATATGAATGTGTGAGTTTAACGTGTCGGTCAAAAACAATTTACGCAACTGTTCCACTTCAAAAGTACTTCACTGGTTGGAAAGCGCTTCAGGACTACCAGTCTTAACTATGTGTATTTAGCAATGCTATAAACTGATCTGAGATTTCCAAGATGAAAATCTGTTAACTGAATGTAAATTACTCTTCCACTATCTCCAGCAGAGGGAGAAAGCAATTCCCTCCCTGTTTACCATCAGCTCCCAGGTAACCTGGGGACCTCCATAAAAGGCAAACTCCCAAACGAACGAAACAAATGAAATACTCTGTCCAGATTTATGGAAAAATCCAACCGGTACAAATTGTTGCAGAAACATCGTTTTTAAAAAAATTAGTGCGGAGAAAGAGAGACTGGTTGTAGGCACTTAACGAAAGCCTGCCAGATTAAAAGGGTTGCAGGCTTTTCGGGGCGCTCTCGCGATACTCTCTCTGTACTCCAGTTGTGTCTTTTCTTCCTCCTCCTATTCAGCAGGTCAGTGAGAGAAAGAGAAAGTGGATTGAGTAGCGGGCCGGCGCGACGTAGCTGAAGTGTAGCGAGCGGTTGGAACGTTGGGTCGGCCGGAGCTGAGCCGTAGCGAGCGGTTGGAACGTTGGGTCGGCCGGAGCTGAGGCGTAGCGAGCGGTTTGGCCGGAGCTGAGGCGTAGCGAGCGATTGGAACGTTGGGTCGGCCGGAGCTGAGGTGTAGCGAGCGGTTGGAACGTTGGGTCAGCCGGAGCTGAGGTGTAGCGAGCGGTTGGAACGTTGGGTCGGCCGGAGCTGAGGTGTAGCGAGCGGTTGGAACGTTCCGTTGGTCGACGCGCGGCAGGACAGGGCACCGCTGATTTCGCAGCTTATTGAGAGCCTGCGGCACCCGCGCCCGCCCTCCCCGGTTCGCGGAGTAATGTCCTTCAGGGGAGGAGAGATGGCGGCGGCGTCAGACTCGGTCTCAAAGGCGCACGGCGCTCCCCCAGCCGGCTCACAGTTGCTGACCGCGCCGCCCCGTTCCAGGATCTACAAGATCATTGTCATTGGAGACTCGGGCGTGGGCAAGACTTGCCTGACCTACCGTTTCTGTGCTGGCAAGTTCCCCGACAAGACTGAAGCCACCATTGGGGTGGATTTCCGAGAGAAGACAGTGGAGATAGATGGAGAAAAAATTAAGGTAACGTCCTCCTCGCCCCTCCCTCTTTGCCTTGTATCTCGCCTCCCCCCCTTTCTGCACTCGGTCGGTAAAGTGCACCACTCCGTTGTTTTGCGCTGGTCGCTGTGTTTATTGTTTATCATGTACGCGTTGTGAGCTTTACGCGAGCAAGGAATTTCATTGCACGATGGTGTATATTGCAATAAACTAACCTGAATCAGTTTTAAGTGTGGGTTGAGCTGATTGATTTTTGGGTGGTCAAGGTAGAACCTCTCATCAGTTAACTGGTCCTTGGATGTGCACTTGGGGCCATAATCTATAGGGTTTTCCACCAAGTGTTGGAAGGTGGGGCTAGGTTAGGCAATTCACCTGCAACCGATGGAGATACAATGGGCCGAATGGCCTGTGTTGTAAATTCTCCATGAGTCATTCATTGTAAAATAATGAATTGATTGTGGTCGAAAGTGCTCGCACCCGTATCTCTGCCATTTCCCCCACCTCTGCTCTCTTTCTCCCCCCCCTCCCAGACCCAACATGGCTAGGGTGCCCCT
>JARFYF010000052.1:118767880-118778337 GCA_030265395.1 Rhina ancylostomus | reverse complement strand
CATAAGTAGTTATTAATAAAGTAGTTTTTAACACTTATACATGTCTCGGTGTGTTTCTTTTGTTGCTGGTTCGTAACTTTTTTTATATATATATATATATATAATATAAAATAAATAAATGTGGGCCTTCAGTGGGAACAAAAAATGGTTGTGATTCTTTCCACCCTCCCTAAGCTTGTTGAATATTTGCTTGCATGTGAATAATTATTGTTCAGTTCATTACATATCAGTTAATATTACCAGGTTATTGAAAATTTTTTTAATCTTCTTTTAGATTCAGCTCTGGGACACAGCTGGTCAGGAGCGTTTTCGGAAGAGCATGGTACAGCACTACTACAGGAATGTCCACGCTGTTGTCTTTGTGTACGACATGACCAACCCCGTTAGTTTCCAGAGCCTCCCAGCCTGGATTGAAGAATGCAAACAGCACTCGCTTGGTGGAGAAGTTCCACGTATCCTAGTGGGGAATAAGTGCGACCTGAAAGACTCCACCAAAGTTAAAACTGACCTAGCTCAGAAGTTTGCTGATACTCAGAGCATGCCACTGTTTGAGACCTCTGCTAAGAATCCAAATGATAATGATCATGTGGAAGCCATCTTCATGACTTTGGCTCATAAACTGAAGAACCACAAGCCCATGATGCTGAGCCAACTCCAAGTAGATCAGTCCAAAGTTGAGCTGGAATCTGAACCAAAGGCTGGCGTGGAGTGTTACTGTTAAAGAGGAATATGATTTTCATTTGAAGGAAGATGAAAAGTGCTTTGCTGCTTAAATATTGTTTAAAGTGTAGAAATGGCTGCAATAAAACATCTGATTGAACCTGACAGATCTTGTCACCATCCATGAGAGGAAATACAGTTGAATGGGAATTGGGATTCATTTTGCCAAATACTGACTGAAAATGAAGCCAATGGACAGTCCAGAAGTGTATATTTTCTGGTATTAGTTGTCAGTTATTAATTTGTACTTTGACATACAAGAGAAGTATTAATCTAATATACTTTATTCAGTTAATGTCATTTATACTTCCTCATCCTCTTCACAGCTTTTCCTTAACCTTTTCTATTCCGTCTGGAAATTAAGTATTTTAGTATTGGAGACCCCTCAGTTGTTTAGTTGGTTGACAGCTGAATGTCTCGGAGCAGGACGATCTCCACTTAATAGCTGCTGACCAGGGCAGCAATGGGTCATTATTATTGACCTTGGTTCTGCAGCCACAGTGGGGAAACTCTGCATTGCTTGACAGTACTATGATGCTTTATTAATTAGGCTGAAACTCTGGATTTTCATAGGAAGAATGGTGACTTGATTAAGGTCACTTTAATGCAAAAAATGTTGACAGGAAAAGGAGGGAAGATCTTTATTTTTGAAGTATCGGTGCACTAATGTGGCATTTGCATTCAGTTCTGCTAAATGACATACAGAAAGGTGTTGCTGAAATTTAACTTGTATACAATACTTTTGTGATATAGGTTCGAATAGGGAAAAAATGTACAGTTTTATGGATTTTATTAAATTAGACTGGCAAGGCCTACCAAGCTACCTGACTTAAAGACAATTAAAGCCTTAATGTTTTGTTAAATCTTTTGCTTAAGATGAGAGGACAGGAAAAAGCAGTGTGCATTTATTCCTGGCAGTGGACAGGAAGGCTGGCTGTGGCAAAGGGAATGATGGTCTTTTTTTATGTGGGTATTTCTGATCAAATACAGATGTTCACCAAATATTCCCTCTTATTAGAATGGGGAGAAACACCATAGAGACATCTTCTGTGTTGTGAGAATGTCAGAATTTTTCATCCTGCTTCCTTTTGTTCATGTTTATTGTTTATTATTGCAGCAAAAACATATTTCCTGACTGCACTCTGAACTATCAAGCAGTTCATTCATAATTGACTAAAAATGCATGGATTAATGGTAACCACTGATGAAAGACATGGAGATGCTGAGTTTTAACATGTAATCTACAACTGCTGGAAGATAATTGGATTTCTAGTATTTCACCATTGTAGTGAATGAGTTGAAAATCACCAGTTGTCATACTTAATCCACTAATGGGAATAGCTTCATTAGTTTTATTACATTTTGCACTAAAGACATCTTAAAATGAAAATATCTTAAAAATAAAATTTACAAACTTCAATTCTGTTTGTTCCAATCTTTAAGACTTGCATTATCTGCAATTTATTTTAATTTCAAGTCTTTGTAGATGTCTGTATAGAGTTCCATAAAATGCACAATTAATTCACAAAGCCTAACCTACTTCCTTTCCCATTTTAAACTCTTGGCCTCCTTCCTTGTGGCTGAAGTGATTTTTGTAAATGATTCTGAATCCTTGCAATGTTCTTGCTTTCAAAGCCTGTCTTTGCGAGTTACTGTCTTGTGGCTTACTGTGCTTTCATATCAGGGGCCCATGAATATATGTTCTCCCATCTGAACACAATTTCAAAAGGAAATAAGTGCTAGCTGGAAATAATATACTGGCTTACAGAGAGTGGGGGAATAGGACTGATTGGACTATTTTAGTGCTGGTGTAGACATGCATAGCCTGTGTTGCAATCCTTCTTGCAACTCTGGTTGTCTTTTCAGTGTTAAAGAGTTCAAACAAAGTCACAAGTATCTATGATCTGTTATTACTTAATCTGTTTGATGATATTTTCCACCAACACTACCTCCATTGTTGAGTAGGAGGGATTGCCCTCATTTGGTTCCCTCTCTCTCATTTGATTGTGCATTGTCTGTATACCTCCAGTTGTCAATGAAAACTCACTTAGAGCTATCTTTGACTATGTTACCCCATGGAACATCATCTAAGCACTTGAGATCAGCACCTAAGCATGGGCCACTGAACCAATCTCTGCTTGTTTCAGAGTTGGTATCCACCTGATCAAAAGAACCTTTCATTATGTTTAGAATTCTGATGGCTTTTTTATTTCATCTGAACTCTAACAAAGTTTAGCTAAACCAAAACACTATTCCCTATATCCCAGTGCAAATCCTTCTAGCCCAATCTACTTGGAAACTCTATGGGACTTATACATTACCAGATACTCAAGTCTAAAAACTACTGAATCCCAAAGACTTTGGGATTACCCTCTGGTCTGAAGTTCTTTGTCAAGGGTAGAAAGGCTCCTAAGGTGGTGAGGATGCTGCCACTGGAGTCCTCAATGTTACAGATTTCAAAATACAACAAAAATGAAGAACAGGATGATTCAAGAAATGAAAAGCCATTGAAAACAAGTCCTGCTGGGAGAAAAAAGGGAAGCCTGACCTAGTCTGAAAATGCATGTTTGTGATTACTGGCAAAACTGCCTATTATATTTCAGAGCATGAATCACAAAATTAAAAATATCCAGTCTCAACATCTGGTGCACTAACTAAAATGAATGCATGAAGAAAAAGATGTTCATGCATCTGTTGGAGAAACAGTGCAATGGTGGGAGGGTAACTGCTCTGATTTAAACAGATGGACCTTTTGGTGAACCATTTTGGAAAAGTGCCCCTCAATGAGTCTTTTTCTGCAAGTATGACAGCTTCACAGCAAGTTTGGGAGTTTTTGTTTAAACAATTGGTGTTGCAACATAGGCATGTAATAACCCATGCTGATACCTCTGAACATTTTGTGGAATAAATTCTTAAAATACAAATGTGTACTTAAGGTCATGATTTATTATATAAAAAAAGCATAAACACTTCATTATTGCACATTTTTCAAAATGGATACGACAATTTTTGTTGCTCAATGACTAGCTAGATAAGCAGTAACATGGAAATCACACTACCTATCACAACAATAAAATTATATAAAAGAGACTTAAAGATGGCAAAATTTCTAGTTATTCAATTGAATTTTCTCACATTTGCCATGAATAATATACTCAGCACTAATGTCATCTCAGTAATGACTGCCATAATAATGTGTACAAAAACTATTCCAAGCTGAGTATATCTTGATAAACTTCATTAATAAATTTTCCTCAGATTCAAATTCTTGTCAATGAAATCCAATAGAAGGAAACATTCTTCATCTTACAGCAAATAAAGCAACCATAGTAATTAAAGTTGATTTTAAACAAGCGGCACATAAGCTGCTGTCTTTGATGTCAGCTCTGCTTCCTCTCTCTCTCCAATCCCATCATATTGCACTGGATCATTTAGAATTCGCTGACCACTGTCACCTTGTTTAAAAAGAAATTTATATTAAGTTAGTTAAATTCTGAATTTGTTTCAACAAGTTTAATGCAGTAGGTGGAGGCATATGATTGATCAGAATTTAAGCAAGGGATATGTCTCAATTAAATTAGTATGGATGGTTCCACCTGATAAATGCAATGACTAGAAGGATTACATTGTGTAAACGGAAGACTGATCTATGGTGACTTGCTCAGTCAAGATCAGCATGCAAGTGAATGGACTGAAGTGGTCATTTAGAGATTTACCCAATCACTTGGGTTGTCTCTGGCTGGCAAAGGAGGAGACCAGCCACTTTGCATCTATATAAGTTCTTAATGGTGGAGGATAAGATTACACAAAAAGGGATTTTTCTGGCAGAGCCAGCATTTCTTGCTTCCTGAATGAACATGAACTTAATTGCTCTCAGAAAAGATACATCAATTTTAACCATCAAGAACAACACTATAGTTCTGGAGTCACAATGTAGGTCAGTCCAGCAAGATTAGCAGATTTCTTCAGCCAACAAAAACAGTGGGTTTTTATATCAATTCAGTTGTTTCATGATCACCATTACTGATGTTAGAATTGATTTAATGAAATGGATTTAAATTCACCAGCTGATGGAATATGACTCATTCCTTTGGATTAGTAACTTAAGCACTATGTTACTGTATGCTCAAGTATATAAATAACTAAAAAAGACTGGTGCACAGGTTCAAAAAGTAATCAATAATGTAAAGAATCTGGTCTTTACCTTAATGGGCTAGAATTGAAAAAAAATTGTAAAACTTTACTCATACAACACATTGATCAATGTGAACAGGCCACATAAACTTGGTTTCAGTTGCACGTGCAAAATGTTGATGGGGCGATTCAGTTGAGGTCATCAAAGTAATAAAGGAGATTTGAGTGGATCAACAAAGAAACTATGTCTAGCAGAGGAATCCAGAACAGGGAAGTGTTACCTTAAAATCAGAGCGGGCCATTGGGTACTAAAGTATGCAAAGGTTTATGGGAAAATGGAACTCTCTAATCCAAAAAGGCAGAGCTTGATGGGTCAGTTCAAACGTTCAAGATTGTAGAATTGAACACCATTGGTTCTGGATCACTGTTACACAGGTATAGTTGAGGTGCTCAACAGTGAACAGATGAGGGACAGAAAGCCCTTGTAATGTTTGGGTTTCAAAACTTTTTGTCAATTTGGTCAAGGTGGGAGCCAATATTTTTGAGCTGCCCACTGGCAATCACGAAGAAGGCACGCCGTCATTAGGGGTTTGAGCAGATTCAGTATGTCACCAAAGACGCTTACAAATTTCTATAAGTGTATGGTGGAGAGCATTCTAATGAGTTGCATCACAGCCTGATACGGAAGCTCCAATGCACAGGATCGCAAGAGGCTGCGGATGATTATAGATTCAGTCAGGTCCATCATGGGCACAACCACCTCCCCATCATCGAGGACATCTTCAAGAGACAGTGCCTCAAGGTGGCGGCATCCATCACTAAAGACCCTTGCGACCCAGGACACGCCCACTTTTCATTACTACCATTGGGGAGAAAATTCAGGAGCTTGAAGACCCACACTCAACGATTCAGAAACAGCTTCTTCTCCTCCACCATCAGATTTCTGAATGGTCCATGAACTCACGAAATCTAACTCGCTATTCCTTTTTCGTGTACTATTTTTGTAAATTATAGTAATTTTATGTCTTTGCACTGGATGGCTGTTGCAAAACAACAAATTTCACATCATAAGTCAGTGATAATAAATCTGGTTCCGATTCCACCTCTCTATTAAGGTGAGAGGTTTAACAATGGTTTTGTAGGTCCAGTACCTCAAAACAACATTGGATTTCAGGGAAAGTAAAACAAGGTACAACAAACAGGATATTAATCCAACGCTGCCAATGGGTTTACAAAAAAAACAACACGCTAGGGTACCAGAAAATTTCTATTAAATATTCACTCTAATGGCATTGAATAAACACATGGTAAACCATACTGGACAGAAATTCTTGATTCAACTTTAATTGCAGAATCTCACCAGACAAAAGGATTGTGCCTGTGCTGTTCTTTGAATGAAATACAAACAAAAAAATGCTGAAAATACTCTGAGTCAGGCCACATGTGTGGAAAGAGAAACAGATTTAATGTTTCATGTGGAAGACCCTTTATTCAAACAAGTTCTGAGGAAAGGTCTTTAACCTGAAACATCAATTGTTTCTCTTCCTGCAGATGTGGCATGACCTGCCAAGTATTTCTAGCATTTTCTGTTTTTTTATATATATATATATTTTAGATTCCATGCATCTGTAGTTATTTTTAGTTTTTATTTACTGGCTCTTTGAATGAGTTGCCCGGTCATTCTCAATCCTCTTCACCTTCCTAACAGCACCATAAAGTATGAGCGTTTCAAGCATACAGCTTTCTTTTGAAAGTTTGAATTTGCTTCTATCACCCTTCCCAATACAATCCACATCAAAACTTGCTATTTAAAATATCTCCTCAAATTGGTAATTGGCTAGGGCTTCAGTACCCAAAGATCTGTGAACTTAAGAGGAGAAAATAAAAAAGGGGGAATAAAAAGCATATTGTCACTGGCATTGGGATAGATGCCAGCCTTGAATTCTGGCTCATTTATAAATAATTCCTTTTTGAACATGGTAATGGCTATGTTGGGCATTCTGGTTTAGAGCACATGCATTCAAAGTAGAGACAGGTTACTTTAAGATTATCCATACTTTTTAATTCACTAGATACAGGCATCAGTGACAAAACAAATACTGTATTAATCCCTGATTATTCGTAAGAAAGTGATGTTGAGTCATCTTGAAAGGCTATATTTTATGTGGTGAAGGTCCAGAATTGTTAGGAAGGAGGATCCAGGATTTTGGCACAGTGTGAAAAGAATGGCGATGCAAGTCTGGGTCAAGATGGTGGGCATTGTGGACGGGGAACATGGGCCTTCCCATACCCTTTCCCATTGTCCTTCTGAGTAGAGCTCACAGAATTTGCAACTGCTGGAGAAGTTTTGGGGAGTTACCACAATGATCTTGTACACATTGCAGCCACAATGAACTTATAGTGCTGGAGAGGTAAACTTCTAAGCTGGTGAACTGAGGGTCAGTCGGGCGTTATCTGGAGTGGATAAGACAGTGCTTTCATCACAGGAGTTTAGGAATGCAGCTTGTATTAAACCCAAGCTTAAATGAGGCATGAACTCATTTCAGGGGCCAAACAACCTCTTGTTAACATCAACATTGTAGTTTTTAATCCATAAATGGATTTATAAACTTACTTTGCCAGTTACTGACTAACTCAATCATCTGAGGCTGATGGTCTTCTGTCATCAATGCCTGCTGCAAAGAGAAATGCTATTATTCAGTTTGATTTGTCTCAGTGCAAAAGAAGGAAAAAAAGTTGCACTTATAGAGTAATCTCCCCAGGCCATATTCAGTCACTTCATCTGATCAATGTCACAGCCAAAGGTCCCAAAAGCAAAATAAATGAATCACCAGACTGCTGCTTTTACATTGTCAGTTGAAAGGGAGAAAAATATCACAGTACCAGTGGAAATCTCTCCCTTGTTGTCCTCAGCCCTGTAGCCAAGTTATTGCATTACCTCCTTCAAAAGTTCACACTGATCACTGTACTTGCATACCACTGCCCACCACCAAAATCCCTTTCTTTTCTATCTTCAGAGGTCATCAACCTGAAAGAGTAATTGGGTGTGTTCACGTAATGTGGCTCAGCGTTCCCAGCAGTTTTTGTTTCCATTTAAGAGCTTTTAGTACACAGACCAGAACCGAGCATGGGATTCAGATGAGAGGTCTACCTTTAAGTTTTCAGCCCTGAGGAAATCATGGAATTTTACTCACAGTAGGTGGTTATGGAACCTGCTGTGCCCATGACAGCTATTTGTAAAGGTGTCCAAAATTTAGCTGAACATCCAATTGCCACCCACCCCAACTGTAAACCCAGCACATTAGTCCTCTTCATGCACAGTTTTAATGGCCTTCAGCACATTTGCTTTCACCAATCTCTCAGGTGTGCACCCAACACCAATAATCTGACTATTGATTATTACACAGAATGACCTGTGTTTTCCCATAAATTTTCTTCAATTACCACTGCTCTAATGAGTTAGGGATTTTAAATACATTTGCACTTGGATTTGCAGTTAACTACTCATTTTGAGGCTTGATTTGGTAATGAAAACAGTACCTTCTTAAAGTTAAAATTTATATTTTCTGGAAAGACAATAAATGGTATAAAATCAAAATAAATATTTTAAAGGTGCTTATAAAGTTATTGGATGACAACACCCTCAGGGTTTTTAATAGGATAAGACACAAAAAAGCAGAACTACAATTGAGTTCAGTAAACTAGATCAATGAAGGTATGTCAGCATTGCCCATGCCAATCATTGCTGGAAAATGTATGTGTGGACATTGGACAAGGACTACAAAACTAAAACCTATTTTGATGTCCTGTTGTTGAATAACCAAAGAGCACTTATCTTTTTAATTATTCTATTGTAAGTCAAAACATGAATAAAAGAAAAATGAACAAAGTATGCATCCTTGCATTTATCATTCGGAGCGCATAAAATAATTTTAAACAAACAGATGAGAAATTTTGAAAACCATGACTTTGAGCATCAAACTTACCATTCCAGTTGTACTGTCATAGCACCCACAGATGGGGAGGCTTCGACAACCAAGATATGCTATGATAGTTGTCATCAGAATACCAACCACAGATGCCATTAATATGGTCATATTGGCTCCTTGAACAAATTTACCGAGTATATATTCCTGCAATGAAAGAAATGTGCATTTTATGTCCAATTTTGGTAAAACAGCAAGATGCTGGTAAAATTCCCAGAGTGAAGACTTCTTCTGTACTCATTCAGCAAGCGATTGCAGGCTAAATAAACCAACCTTGGTCCTCCACATTGTTCAGATAACCATTTTTGGAAATTATTTCATGTGGCTTCAGAGAAGGTGTCAGACTCAATTGCTATGGTCTTCCACAGACATTCCGCCCACTTTGGAAGATCAATGATTAGAAAGTTAGTAAAGACTACCTATAACTAATAGCTACCTTGAATATTAATCAGAAATTTAATACCCAGGAGACACAAGAGACCGAAAATGCTGGAATGTGGAGCAAAAAACAAACTACTGGAGGAATTCAGCTGGTCAGGCAGCATCCATAGAGGGACATGGACAGTTGATGATTCAGGACGAGACCCTTCATCTGGACTAAAAGAAGTAGAGAGGAGATGGCCAGTATCAAGAAGTGAGGGGAAGGGGTGTGGCAAGAGCTGGCAAGCGATAGATGAATTCAGGTGAACAGGGGCGATAGGCAGATGGAGTCAGGTAGGCGAGGGAATGGTGAAGCTAGCGACAGATGCTGAGAGGTGATTGGTGGAGGCCACAAAGGGCTGCAGATGATGGAATCTGATAGGAAAGGAAGGTGGAGCATGGAACCAAATAAGGAAGGTAAAGTAGGGAGATGGGAACAGTGCGGGACAGAGATGTAGGTGGAGGCGGGGAAAGAAAGTGGATGATAGGAGTGGGGTGTGTGTAGGAGGACCTGGGTAGATCAGAAGGAGAAAGGGAGGGACAAAGGGGGAGCAAGTTACCTGAAACTGGAGAACCTAATGTTCGTGCCATCAGATTGTAAACTACCCAGGTGGAATATGAGGTGCTAATCCTCTTGTAATTAACCACCCACATGTAACAAGCAATTGAAAAGGGGAACAACACATGAAAATATCTTGCCATAATTGAAGAGGGCTTTGCAAAAACCATACCTGAAGTATTGCATACATTTTTGGTCTTGCTGTCTTAGTAATGGAACCAGTGCAAGAAAAAAAATAAATAAAATGCTCTATTTACTGTAAAATCTGATAACCCTCAATCCAATTACCCAGAAATTCTGCTGATTCAGCATCTGGCTCACAGTTGATGTTTTCTGTACTATCCTCAAACTTATCAGCACCGCAATTCTCACACTCACCTTTAAACTTAACAGATTTACTGGAAAAATATTATAATACTGTATAACATTTTAAAAAGCTGAATTAAAACTGTGTTGGAATAACGTCCAATAGTCCAGAAAATCTGTCAACTGGCACCAAAGTCCCATGTGTGCTGGGTTATCAGTTTTACTGTACTACGTAGAATATTGAGGTGAGAGGTTTGTCTTACAATTAAAGAGCAAGCAGAATGGGTCTAGGTTCCCTGGGGTTGAGAAGTTTGAGAGATGATCTCATGAAA